>BSBK01009957.1:75000-212305 GCA_027943335.1 Chamaecyparis obtusa
TATAGGAAACAAGTTCAAAAAATAGAATAAAATACCTACCAGTAGTGGTTTGAAAATCAATGTTTGATTTTTCTTTCCTAATGGTATTCATATTATCATCCAACTTCTTCAGAAATATCTCACAAAGTTCTACTTCCATATCCTTCTTAACATTTTTTTATGCTATGTCAACTACTCCACATGGTACACTATCCACCCAAGATGACTGAAAGATTCTATATGATATGATATTACTTGCAAATCTCAACTTAGGGTCATCAATAGTGTATAACTTCAATCCACTTCCATAGCATTTCACTTGTGTAATCTCACATAGCTTATTATTATTATTTTTCTTGTATGCCCTCAGTCTATCACCGACTGGAAATCCTGTGACTATGTGTAGTACACCCTTGGTGATTTTTCCTGGTCCATTGAGCCACATGAACTGATCATGCACTCGGCTTGTACCATCCTCATCCATTCATGCTTAAATATTGTTAGTGCATGCATAGCATGGACCAAACCCTTGGTTTCCAAATGTGTGTGGTCTTCTTTCAATTTTCCATTCACACATAGATTTATGTATGATGTCTAAATTTCTACTTGGCATATGTCTTCAATTTTATAGTGAATGAAGGTGCAAACATCTTCAATCAGTATAACCCTTGGTGTGATCGATGATAGTACTCCAAAATTATCCACTTTGGAAGAAACAAAGAGAGGAAACTTATACTTAGGATTGATAGGGTTAATCATCTCAACAATGACAAGTTTTTGAACTTTTGGTGCCATATTGATCTCAAAAATATTCTTCAAACACTAGGGTTTCACTTGAATAGAAACTTTGAATTCATGAACACAACTTAGTAAAAACTATAAATACCTTAAATTCTCTTAATTCTATTTGGAATACTTAAATGATCACTTGAAATCACTTGGTGATCTCTTCTTTGTCAAATTCTTCAAATGCTCATGAAAATGTAAGGTAGAAATGAAATAACAAAATCTCTATTTATAGTTTTTCCTAGGTTAGGGCTTCCAATGGATATAAAATTTTTCATTGAATTCTTCTTACCTAATTCATTTCACTGATAACTGAAATACACTTTCCTTCATTGAATTCAACAAAATAACTCATACACTTTACCGATCAACATATAAAATATTAACTTCACAACTTATATTTAAATGCATCTTAGTATGCTAATATGGATCTTTCCACTAGTACTAGGAATCTATTATAGATAGAATTTAGTTTATCAGCTCCTACACATAGCTTTGATCGATTAAGTGAATATAGGTGCACTTGATCTAGTGGATGTGATGCCATCAGTTGTTCCAAGTTTTTCTCCATCATCTTGAGTCATCTTGAGACTTCCTTTTCCAAGTCCTATTCATCTGATCTTTTATTTCATCAATATTAAATTGATTCTTTTCACTCAGTTGTTCCTCAGTTGGGGTTTTACCTCGGTATCTATAGTCTTTGGCTAGGTGACTAACCTTGTGACAATGGAAAAAATCTATTCAATAGTTTCTCCATGATCTTATATTATTCATACCATGAAACATAAAGCAGGTTGTAGCGATGTGATCAAATCTTCCACATGTAGTACAAGTGATTATTTTATTATAGTCTCATGGTATAGTTGGTTATTATCAGTTGTTTACAATATTATGTTAGTTAGGGACCCATTTCTCATTCCTTCTTTGTGAACTGCATTCTTCATATTTGTGACCATATCTATTGTAGTTATTATAGTAGCCCTTGTGATTTGGCTTCCTTAGATTGTTAGAAACTCTTTCTCTACATTCAAATGCCTTATGACCATACTTATTGCAATTGTAAAAGTTACCATTAAACTTAGGAGTACTCGGTGGATTACCTCTTTTTCTCCTATAGATATTTGTTGTGTGTCCTAATTTCCCATTGTGATAACATGTAGGACTATTTGTCTTTGGTAGGGTAGCAACATTATCTTGGTTCGTTGCTTGATTGGACTCACCCTTCTTGGTGGTGTTGTTTGCATTATATCCAAGTCTAGTAGTATCTCTCAGTTGTGTCTGACCTCTTAGTTTTTCATCCAATATCTTTAGTGCTTCTTCATTTCTTTTCAAGACTTCATTAACATCTCTCTCATATTTTAGATCATTCTCTAGATGTTCATTCTCATATCTTAGTTTAACAATCTCTCCAACTTTCCTTGCAACATCTTTATTTGTAGTAACTACTTGGTCTATCAAGTTGTAGTGAATTTGTGTCAACCTCAGTATTTCCCTATCTTTCTAATCTAGTCTTGTGTTCATTTGTCTTCTCTCATTCTCCACCATTCTTTTGTTATCCTTAGATTTTCATTCTTGTTCTATGATTTCACACATCCTTACCGATTGGGCTTATTTTTCTCTTTTTAGTGCTTTTACTTGATCAACTAGGTTTTTGTTATTTTAGATAGTTCTAATATTATAGTATCAGATTCATCAGACATGCATTCCTCTAATTTTTCTTCAATTTCTTCAACCTGATCTTGAGTGTCCTTCAATTGATGTGCTAACTCCTTCCTCTCGTTGATTGAATTCATCATTTTTCTCCTTAATTCATCAATTTTATCATTGGCCATTCTTAGTTCCATTTCCATATTATCAATCATCCTTTCATACCTATAGCTCTCCATTCCTCTAGATCTTTCCTCTCAAGTGATTAAAATTCTTAATAAGAGATTATGCTCTGATACCAATTATCGGATTAGGTAAGGAAAGGTGAGTACTAAGAGGGAAGGGGTGAATTGGTACTGTAAAACACTTTTAAACTATTTGAAATTTCTCCATTAACCATTTACTGATTTCATAACTTTTGCATGCATCATATAAAAAATATAAAAGATAATACACAACTCATAACATATTCATTTTGGTATCACATAAATCCTTGTTAGAGGATAAAAAATACGGTGGGGATGACACCCACAAAACTTCACTATTGTAGTAAAAATTTTTCTCGATTAGAGCTATACTGTTAGCTATTTTGGATAGCTTACTCTATTAAGAGTATTAACCCAGTTTAGTCTTCAGAATTGTTAAGTATACCTTGTAAGAGTATTTTATAATTCTAATCTAATAATTATACCTGGTTAAAGGATTTAAAATATAAGATCTATTAGGATCTTCTTGGTTAAGAGCCTTTACAATTCTAGAAGATCTCACTTTGTAATCATGAGTAATCATTGTGTTTTACATCTCCAATGCTCTGACATACAATCTCCTCGACATTTGTAAACCATTTTGTGTTCAGTGTCTAGATTCAATGTACTTAAGGATTCTCCTTGTGTTAGCCTTCTATTCTCGGTAATACATTTTCCTCTAGCCTGGCAACTATCTCATCTTCTCAGTTTATTTGATGTTGTAGCTTGGTATAACTTTATGCACGGTGCTCAATTTTTCCTTTCTCAATTTTTAAACTTGATTTTCCTTTACTTAAATTACCTATTCCCTTCTTTCCTTTTATCGATTATCTTAACCTTCTTTACTAAATGACTTTGACAATCACTATGAATTTCTCGTAACTAATGAAAACAAAGTAACTCTTAGGAGTATCAGCATCAAAATCCAATTTATTATTCCCTAGGTCCCTCAATCCAAGAACCATATTTTTTGCATAGAATTTTAATGGATTGGAGTTGTGGAAGACAAAAAATACTTTTTTGGCCCTTTTTGTTAAAAATTTCTTGATTATCAAAGGTATTGCATAACATTTTTGGTCTCACCATGGGGATAATGAGTCGTCAAAAGCATAAATGAAAGAGGAAGCTCACAAATGAAAAAATTGAAGTGTACAAGGTATGTTAGATATTAATGAAGGTGAGGCCATAGTCCCACTCATAACTATTGTCTCAAGTGAAGAATAAATTGAATTTTAAATGATTTATGATAATAATCTTGAAAATGAGAATGTATGGATTGAAGATGAAAATGTAGGGTTTGAAAATAAGCATGTAGATATGGACATTGAAAGTCTAGTCATTGGAAATGGAAATCCACTGATTGAATATGAAGGAATTGATAATGATAATGGTGCACAAGAACCAAATCAACATTAGACATCTCCAAATTATATTAGAAATGAAGTCCCTTGTGAGGAAGAAAGACAAAATTAAATTTTGAGAGCTTCAAGAACAACACAATGGTTAATTGAAATTGATGAGAACATAATGAGAAATTTTGATGGCAAGAGATCACAAAGAACCATTCAATTATGGGGTTCAAGACTTTTTGATCAATTTTTTAGCTACAAGACATTGGTTGAGCACTGCCAAATGTTTGTGTAGTTGTTAAAGATGTAGAAGATAAGACCTGTACTAGTCAAATTGAAGATTGGTGTGAACAATAAAATGGAGAGGAATGAAATTATTGTGAGAAATATTTTTAGTTCTCTCAATTCCATTGGGAATAATACCAAGGAAAAAGACAAGAGAGATCCTCGAAGGGTTATCAAAACCTCCTTAGTAAGTCATCATTTGAGAAAGGCTCATTTGATAAGACAAACTTGTGTTGACTTGAACCTAAATCATGAAAATTTGGATAGAGCACTTCCAAGAAGAGAAAGACGTGATGATCCTCTTCAAAATGATACATGGGCTTATGGTGAGAGACTTCAACATTGTGATAAGAAGCTTACTGATGTTCTGAGGATCAAATTCAACTATTTTGGTAATCTAACTCAAGAGTGTCACCAAATGTGAACGATGTCTTGAAGTTGAGAATTAGCATTCGAGACTTCACTGCACATCCTAAACATTATTTGGATGTCAGTCAAACAGTGTTGTTCAAAAAATTTAGTAAGAGACATCCGAAATTGAAAATATCACAAAGGGATTTTGAAGCCTTCAAGCCATTTTTGTGTGTACCTCTTAAGATTCAAAATACTTGTTTTTGCAAATATCATGTGGAGTTTTCAATCCACCATGAACCATTACAATCTCTTCATTCTACTTTGCATACTAATGAAATGTTGGAGAAGTGTGGTGCAAGTGCTCTTTAAAAATCATCAAGAGACATGATAGATCATTTTTTATGTCCTAGAGAATATGGTTGTTTCTTTTATAGAAATGATTTCTTAAATGGCAAGTGCTTAGAACGTGGTAGGTTAGTAAAGTTTGTTTCATGTTTTCATGAGGGCTGCAAAAATGATTTTGGAAAGACAAAAGTTTTATGAAATGGTTAAATATACATTGAAAAGTAGAGGTGAAGGATCTAGATGTGAATTGGTTAAAGAAGAAGCAATGTAATGGACTTTATTTCAGATTTCAAGAAGAATCATTTTTACAAGTATGCAAGGCCTAGTCACAGGTATCAATGGTTGGATAAAAAATTTAGGATATGTAAGGACACTTTTCCAATTGACACTATTATATCGATCATTAATTTTGTAGATAAATATACATTGCAACACCAAAATAAGTTGCGAGTTCAATATTACAATTCCATTCATATTTCTATTTTTGTGCACATAACATATAAACATTCCCTTGATAGAAAAGAAGATGACCGAAAGATATTGAGAGAATACCATTTTTATATGAGTGATAATAGATATCACTCTCATGATTATGTCCAACATTTATTTGAAAACTATTTAGAGTAGGTGTAGGAAAATGATATTTCTATGTATGGACATCTCATTTGGTCAGATATCTACACAGGTCAATTGAAGAATGCTTGTATGTTTTATTGGTTGTGTAGAATGCATGTAGAGAGAGGTGTACCTCTTATTTGGATTTTTTATGAGGCCAAACATGGAAAAGACGAGCATGATGGAGCAAGTGCATGTGTAAAGAGATCTCTAGTTAAGGAGCAATTGAGGATTTTAGGTACAAAAATCCTTGATGCTCATTTTATTATTGATTGGTGTACTTCAACATTGCCACAAAGGTAGACTCTTGATTCAACAATGCAAAGATTCTTTTGGTTGGTTGATTTAGCCACAGTAGGAGATAGGTTGGACTATTAGATAGTGAAAGATTGTTAAAAAATGCATTCATTTCAAAGCTCAGATGCTACTAGATGGACCATTTGGACATGAGAGGGATTTTTTTGTCCCAGGTTTCTTTAGTGTGATTGGGATTAGTGTGAGTCAAGTGAGTGGGTTGATGCGTGGGTTCCAAATTATTTAACTTTATTATGTCTCACACTCTTTGTAATAAATGATAAAATGGATTGTTCACTTGAGTGTGACCATATTTTAGATCTTCTATACCTAGGACATGTTTTTGCATTGGTTGCACCATAGGGGAATGATGAGAGATTAGATTATTTGTTAGCACATTATGTACAAAGAAAGAAAAAGCTTGCACAACTACCAACAAATGATGATGATTTCACATATCCAACAGGTTTAGTTTTTGTTGCAGGAACATGGCTTCATACATACATGATTAGAAAGAATGGAATTCCTACATTTGAAGACTAAAGAGGTAGAAAACCATTATCATGTATTCACACCATGTTATAGAAAAAAATGTTAAGTTGAAGCATCATAGAATACCTAAAAAAAATAACTTTGGATGATTAGTACTGTTCATCATGAACCAATATTGAATACCCTCAAGTAGAGAGATGGCCCTTCAAGAACACTTCACTAGGTAATTGAAACTCACTGTATGGTTTTCCATGTTCATTACATTTATATTCAATACATTAATTACATTTTTCTTCTTCATTTGTTTGAGCCAATAAATTTGGTTTTGTATGTGGATTGTAAGTGTAGTTGGATACATATATGATAGATATAGAAGATTGAGGCATGCATTTGATCATCTCATAAAAAATAATGATAATGTTCACTATGCATTTGCTTGTCATGTTCTTTGGTTCGTTTAGTTAGTTATACACTCATAATATTTTTGTCAACCTATAAAATTCATGTTTTCTCTATTAATTTGTTCTCATTCCTTAGGAATGAAGGGATTGGAATTTAGATGTCATCAAGTACCATTGGTTAAACCTATACATTAAGGAGTGGCCATGACACACTTATTATATAGGATTTTTTATTTATAGTTGTGTATCTAAGACTTTTGGTAATTTTGTATCTAGGAATTTTGATAAAATTGATGTATTTATACAAATTATGGTTGTATCAATGGCATACGATGTATTTATACATGAGGTTGTGCCTACACTCAACCTCCTATAATGATGAAATACATGCAAGACTACAAATATTTGACTTGGTTAAAAAAAATTTATATGGCCAAACATATCATTTTCATGCATTACATTTCAATTATAATAGATTTTTATTGTAATATACATTTCATTAGATTTTTGTTTATCCCACTATGTAACCATTTGGCTTTGTAAGCCCTATTAGCCAAGGGTGGGTCAAAGTGGTAAAAATGGTCAAGTAAGTTCAATCTATAATAAAAATGGTGTTTTTAGTTCATCTAAGTCGCATTGGTCATGTTTGCAAGGTTATAAGTGTCATTGACATAAAAGTGACAAAAGTTGCAGTGATGCTCAGTTGAAAGTTGCACCACTACATATCTTTCAAATCATTCATCCTAGGATCATAACGTCTACTCTATTAGATCTGACTATATGGGTGGAGCAGAATCACAACCCCATTCTTCCTATAGAGACAGTTGAACATTCGTGAATACCCCATACCAAAGTGTCCCCAAGGTGTATTGAGAATGATCAGGAAACAAAATTTATAGACCTGTAAATCAGAGCTCATGAGAGATATTGTCAAGATGTTAGGTGCTACATGACCATGTTAGTAAGGCCCAAAAAAATATCTCTACATTATGGGAGATTCTAATTCACTTGAATTTGGCAGGGTGATCTCTCTCTCTATGCCAAAAGTTGCAGTGATGCTTAGTTGAAAGTTGCACCACTACGTATCTTTCAAATTATTTATCATGGGACCAAAATGTCTATTGCATTAGCTCTAGTTGGCTGGGTGAACCAAAGTGAGAACCCCTTTCTTCAAAGATGCATAGACTGTCCATGACCACCCCATACTGAAGTTTCCCAAAGGTGCACTAAGCATGATTGAGCAGTAAAATTTATAGGCCCGTAACTCATAGCTCATGAGAGGTATCATAAATTTGTTAGGTTCTATAGGACCTGGTTGGAAAGGCCTACAATAAACTCTCTCCATTCTAGGAGATTCAACCTCATTTGAATTCAGCATGGTGATATTTCTTTATGCCAAAAGTTATAGTGATACTTAGTTGAAAGTTCCACTACTATGTATCTTTCAAACCGTTCATCCCAGGACCAAACCATCTTCATTTTTAGCTTTGGCTAGCTGCGTGAATCCTAGTGACAACCTCATTCTACCCATAGAGACAATCGAACATCCATGACTACCCCATACCAAAGTGTCCCCAAGGTGTACTAAGCACGATCAGACAACAAACTTTATAGGCCTGTAAGTCAAAACTCATGAGAGATATTATTGATTTGTCAACTACTACAAGACCATGTTAGAAAGGATTACAATAACCTCTCTATATTATAATAGATTAAATCTCATTTGAATTCAACAGGGCAATCTCACTCTATACCAAAATTTATAGTGATGCCTAGTTGAAGGTTGTGCACCACTGCATATCTTTCAAATTGTTTGTGATGGGACCAAACTATCTACTTTGTTAGATCCACTTGGCCATATGAACCCAAGTTACAAGCTCATTCTACCCACAATGATGTATAGAATGTCTACAACCACCCCATACCAAAGTGTCCCAAAGGTACACTAAGCACGATCAGGAAACAAGCTTTATAGGCTCATAACTCAGATCTCATGAGAGGTATCATCGACATGTTAGGTGCTATAGGACCATATTGGAAATTCCTATAACAAAATATCTCCTCTATAGGAGATTCAACCTTGTTTGAATTCTGTAGGGTGATCTCACTCTATGTGAAAAGTTACAGTGACACTTGGTTGAATGTTTCACCAATATGTATCTTTCAAACCATTTGTCCTAGGACCTAACCATTTACTCTGTTAGCTCCATTTGGTTAGGTGAACCCTAGTGAAAACCCTATTCTTACCACAAACATGCTTGAACATCTGTGACTACCCCATACCAAAGTGTCCCCAAGGTGCACTAGGAACAATCGGGAAACAAACTTTATAGGCCTATAACTTAGAGCTCATGATAGATATCATCAAGCCATCATGTGCTACATGAACATGTTGGAAAGGCCTATAATAACCTCTCTCCTTTATGGGATATTCAAATTCATTTGGATTTGGTAGGGTGATCTCGCTCTATACCAAAAGTTGTAGTGATGCTCAGTTCAAAGTTGTGCCACTGCATATCTTTCAAACCATTCTTCCTAGGACCAAACTATCTACTCTGTTCCCTCTGATTAGCTGGGTGAACCCTACATACAACCCCATTCTACCCATGAAGATTCATATAATTTCTACGACCACCCCATATCTAAGTTTCCACAAGGTCTATTACACCTATTAGCCTAGTTGTGGTTATCCTATAAGAAAGTGGAGTTAGGGTATGAAAATTTGGAGTCTGTTAGCACAGTTGTGATAGATATTACACCTATTAACCTATTACTTTGGTTAGACCAACAATTTTAGGTTACTTTCTTTGAAAATGAAGCCTAATTCGATCTATTATGCATGACAATGCATAACAAAGATATAACGCATGAAAAAGATATAATATAGAAATGAACATACATACATACATACATACATACATACATACATACGATGCATGAAAAAGATAAAATATAGAAATGAACATACATACATGCATACAATGCATGAAAAATATATAATATGGAAATAATACATACATAAAACACATGACAAAGATAAAATATCCAAAAATGGATATGTTCCATATATATATGAAATTGTTTTGTACAAAATGTGGCACACGCCATCTCAGAATCTTTATGAATTCTACATATCTAGATACAATGTGGCATACACCATCTCAAGATGTGCATGTTGGAAATTTTTTTGAGTGAGATATCATGATTTTGTCATTATGGAAACATATATTTAGTGTTAAGACAACATGATCTAAGGAGGAAGTTCTGGATGAGAATTTATGAAAATTTTCTAAATATAACAGTGTTTATCTATCTACACAAAGACTATTTTGATCAATGAAGTTCAAAGAAGTACTTTCAGTGCATGTGCACTTGAAAAAATATTATACAAGGTATATTGAAGCTACACCCAAGAGCACAAGATTGTATGACATGTACAAACAAAGATATCAATATTTTACAGAGATAGTGTTGAGCTGACCAAAATATAACAACGACTAGAAATTGATTATATTGAGTAAAGGAATCATTTTTTTTATCAAAATAATGACATGAATAATTAGGTATGACATCCTAGATATTAACTGTAAGGAAGAAAGAATTGATTTTATGTTTTGGAAAGTGTGTGAAGAATTGTAAGCTGACAGGAAGGTTATTTTGTAACAGCTTGTATAAAGGAAAGTAAATGAAATACAAAGAAAGAAGTAAGAAAGTAATGTATGTAATGAAAAGTTATAAGGAAGTATTGTATTGATGTATATTTATGTAATATGAAAAATTTGATATACGATCAGATCAATGCAAAGAGACTACAAAGCTAGATCAGAATATTGAAGATATTCAACAATGGTAAAAGGTTTTTGTATTATACATTTTGTATTAAAGATTATCATTGTATATTTCATGTTTGGGAAATGAGCTCATCTTGAATACATTAATGTATTTTTAATACCAACTCCTAACAGGGTTGAGGCTTCTAACAAGACCAAGTCTTCTAATAAGGACAAGGACACTATACAGATGTAATAGACTCCTAACAAGGTCAATATCTCTAACCAAATACTTTTGATTATTGGATCATTTGTGGGCATCTTCCCCACTAGGGTTTTCCATTGGCTAGGGTTTCCTCAAGAACAAACATGGTGTTATGATTTATTTTATGTTATGGTTTTTCTTATTATTCAGTTTATTCAATTTAGTTTCTTATGCAAGTTATAAGTTAATTTCATATATCCATAAGTAGGAAAAAGTAAAAGTTTGTGAAATACTAATTCACCCCCACCCCTCAGTATTTCCTATTTCTAACAATTGGTATCAAAGCATAGTTACTCAAAGAAGGCCTAAAATCTTGAGTAAGATCTCTATGGATATGGATCAATTATAGAAAAAACTAGATGAAGCTCTTGAACAGATTGATATTCTTACTGAGGAAAGAGATACTCTAAAGGAAAAATATGACAATACAAAAGAATACATTGAGAAACTAAAAGACAAGATAGAAGATCTAAAATCAAAGAAAGAATGTACAAGTCAAATCAAGGATAGTGATGAAGTTTCAAAATTGAAAAAGGAGAATGAGATCCTAAAGCATGAACTAAAGATTGTAGACCTAAAGTTAAGTCTAAAAGATGACAACATCAAAGTTGAATCAAATCTAAAGTCTGAAAATGTAGATTTGAGATCTAAACTTATCAAAGTAACATCTGAATTTGAGACTACAAAATTGTAGTATGTTGTGTTATCTCTATTTGAGAATTAGATGTTGTCACGAGTATCAATTAGATCAATTGGTTATCTAAGCTGACCAGTCGGTAAAAGATGGAATAAGAAGTTATAGAAGCTAGTCGGTTGAACCTACAAAGCCTTCATAATGAGTAGTCACAATGAAGAACCAAAATATAAATGTATATAGGCTTAACCAAGTACCAAGTATGTTTACCAAGCATCAAAATATACCGAGCACCGATTCAGTAAACACCAAGCATTCTACACATCAGACATCAGGCTATTCACCAAACAGAGAAGGTTGTGTTTACCGAGTTATTCACAAAATGACATAGTAATCAATAAAGGAACATTTATCTATGCAAATGGTTTACACAGATCCATAAATTTTTTTACCAGGATTGAGGCATATTTATTATGGATGTAATCATTAAATATTTTAATGATTCCTATGTAATAGTTAGATCTAGGTGAATTTTTTACATCATAGATCTTAGATTTTCTAAGATGTTGTAAACCTAATTAGGTCATAGAAATTTTCTATATAATTGTAATTGATGTCATTTTGATTTAACAATCAGAAGAAGATCATGAAGCAATAGTTGCATATCAAGACATCAGAATTTAGACAAGGTTTACATGACAGAGCAGATATCATAAACAATATTTAGTTTATTCACAAATATACAATGCTACCAAGAAGAACAAAGAGGATTTTACTACACATCAAGGTGATATTTATTTAGTATATCATATATTTAATTCAAAAAAAGTAAAGTTGTCATTTATAGATATTTTCTATTATCTTCTAATCATTATAGCAGAGTTATAAATCCCCTAACAGAGTAGACTTAACATTTTGATTGTAAATGTCTTTACTGAATGCACACTTAATTGGTGTTTCTAAAATCATTTCACAAGGTAGATCTAATCAATCTTATTGTTACTCCTAATAGGGTAAGATCATCAGAAGTGATCACACTTGTAGCCTTAACTGGCATACTTTATTATCTGTAGTAGTGAAGAATTTGTGGGTGTCATCCCCATAGCAGTTTTTACCTTCTAACAAGGGTTTCTGCGTAACCAAAATAATTGTGTCATGTGTTATATTTCATGAATGTTTTATTATTTATTTTCATGCACTTTACATTTGAAAAGTTATTTGAATGTATTCTTCAAACAATGGAATCATTTAGCTAGATAGACACTACTATTGTAGATTGTGTATTGAGTAAAAGTTTTTGAAGGTATTGATTCACCCCTCACCTCTCAATACTTTATCTTTCCTATCCCAATAATTGGTATTAGAGCTAGATCTCTTATTTGGAATTTTAATCACTGAAGAGGAAAGCTCTCAGGATGGAAAGATATAAGTTGGACAAGACAATTGAGAATTAAAAGATTCAAATGAAAATCTTCATTGAGAAATACAAGCAAGCAAAGGATGAGTTGAAGAAGTTATTGGTTCAGAGAAAAGATATGGCTATTCGACAATGTGAGATTGATTATCATGAAGAAGAAATTGATTACCCATTTGAGAATATTGGATCCAATTCAGGAAGTATATATGAAATATCTGAAAGTGTAATTTATGATTTATCTAAGAAAAATATTCATCTGATTGAACAAGATAAAGCCCTATAGATCGGTCAAGAAGCACAAATGGTAAGAAGGATTGATGTGATGAATAATGCTAGATAGGCTGAATAAAATAGAAATTTGGTTGTTGAAGATAGAAGACAAATGACTAAGAAACTACAAAAGAAGGGATCTGAGATATTGAGACTTATCGAGAATCATTTTGAAATATCCAATCAGATGGTTATTATTAATCGGGAGATCAACCGAGTGAATAGTGAGTTAACAAGAAAACTTGAACACATTGGTGAACTCAGAGAAGAGAATGAAAGATTGAAACATGAAGTGAAGATGAAACAATAACATAATGAAATGATGAAGAAAGTTGAAGATAGTTCCAAGAAAATTGATGATTTTCTGATCAGTCAAAGAGGAATTGGAAGTACTACTAGATTAGGCTATACTGAGTAAGGAGAATCATCTAAGAAAGTTGAACATGAAAACACCTACAAGAATCAAAGACCTAAGAAACTATCATGCTATCATTATGGTAAACCAGGCCACACATCAAATTCTTTTAGGAGTAAAGAAAAAGGTAATCCTAAAACCACTCCTAACTTTAATGGTCATTGCTATAGTTGCAACAAGTATGGACATCAAGCACATGAGTTTAGATCTAAGTTTCATAGGAATCATAACAAACCTTACATGGAGAAACATTATCTCACTTGCAACATGCATGGTCATACCTCACAAGAATGCAAATGAAAGATGAAGCAAGTCTACACACCAGAAGAACAAAACAAGACATATCAAGCAAGATGACAAGGTAATGCTTATACTTGGGATTATAAAACATGGGTTAACTATTACGAATAGTCCCAAGAGATAACTGAGAGGGGGGGTGAATCAGTTATCTACAAGTTTAAATTCTTTATCCAATTAAGTATACTTAAACATAAAGAATAAACACAATGAGAGAACACTTGAACACAACACAATATTTTGGTTATGGGGAAACCCAAATAGGTAAAAACCCCAGTGGGAATTGACACCCACTAATATTCTACACTAGTGTATTATGATCCTTGTTAGAAGATCCTTAACCCTATTAGGAGTTTATTTACAATATATTTAGTATAGGAGACCTAGTCAATGGTCGGACCCTGTTAGGAGTCTTTTACAATTGTCCCTATTAGTGGAGAGGACACACTATCTGAGAGCTTTCTACTCAAAGGGGTGAAGGCTACAACCTTCTGAATAATAGATACACACTATATCAGGATCTTGGTGAACTAAACTTAGACCTTTTGTCTAGTTCAGTTCCAATGTATAGCACAAATGATTTACTTGGTCACATAGACCTTCTTCTGATGGCTCAACACTTCGTACACTCTTCTCTGCTCTTCTTAATCAACCATGAACCATACTCAAGGAATCACAAATGACTGTCTATAAATATCTTTCCTCTAAATGATATAATCAAGTCAACCTATTAGAACCACCTTGAAATCATAATAGAGAAACCATAACAAACTTTGATAAACATTCTATTGGCTCTACTATGCACGCAACATAATCTCAGACCTGTCCAATAAGATAATTGTAGATGCACACTACACACTATCAACTCTACCAAATCAACTGTATCTTTCTCCTCAAGATGAATTATTTCATGCGCTCTTAACTGAACATCAATAACTATCCTCTAAGATTAACTCCAAGGGCACATACCCAAAAGATAGGTGTAACTCTAGAACCAATAAAATCTCTATCGGCTCTTCTGAATAAACATAGGAAATTGCTATTGGTGAATAGAGACTGTATAACTTCACTTCTACTAAATATCAGACTATGCATCCATGACTAAATAGAACACTATCTGTTACTCTGTCAGGAACACTGTTAACACCAGCTGCAATATAATTGTTTGTACTAACAATTAACCTCTGTACCCATGATATCATGTTGATATCATGTCCATGCTACATATACTGAAATCTTACTGCATAAGACTTCCATGGATGCTACTTTCCATATGTTGTCATCAATGAAAAACATACAGTTAGTATTGGCCTGCTAGAAAATCTCCAACAATCTCCCCCTTTAGCATTGATGGCAACATGTGGAATGAAAAACCACCACCAACCCAAATGAACATTCATTTTATAACATTCTCCATTTCCTCATCAAAACTACTGCTAAGATGAATCCTCCATCTACTGCAATATTTTCCAATATTCTCCATTTCCTCAACTGTACTACTATCATAACTAAATATTGCTCCCCCTTACTATATTACTCCTCCTTTTTACTTCTATTTTTCATGACTCTATATATTATGACTCTGTATATTACTCCCCCTTTGACATCAATGGAAAAGGGTGCCATTCATTTTAAGCACCGGTACTACTCTTGAGGTAGAGTAGTCATCTTCCATCAGTCCCTAAGGACTGATCCCTTTCCTTCTTTCTTCTAAGAAGAATAAGGGAAGGGAATTACTCCCAACTTCTCCCTGAGATACTCAAAAGTATCCTTAGGCAAGGGCTTTGTGAATATATCTTCCAACTGATCTTTAGTACTCACATAGTCCAACTTGATTTCTTTCTCTACCACTTTCTCTCTTAGGAAGTGATACTTGACCTCAATGTGCTTTATCTTTGCATGCATCATAGGGTTCTTAGACATATTGATAGTGCTAGTTTTATCACAGTGAATAACAATAGGATAATCAATCTAAATTCCAAAATCATTTATCATCTTCTTGATCCAAACAATTTTAAAACAATTCAAGCCTATTGCAACATATGCCGCTTTTGTTGTTGACTAAGAAATACAATTTTGTTTCTTGCTTGTCCAAGTGACAAGTCTATCATCAAGAAACACTACTCCACCTGATGTACTCTTTCTATCATCAACACATCCTACCCAATGTGCATTAGTGTACACATGAAGCTCAAAATTTTCTAAATTAGGATACCATAGACCATAATTTGTAGTGCCCTGCAAGTATCTGAATATTCTCTTTACTACCATGAGGTTACTTTGCTTAGCTTCTGTTGTAAATCTTCCAACTATGCCAGCTACATTGGAAATATCAGGTCTAGTCTGAGTAAGATATATGAGTGGACCAATCATAGACTTGTACAATGTTATATCTACTACTGGTGAGTCATCTTCTCTTGTAAGCTTGCATCTAGTGATCATAGGGGTTCCTACTAGCTTTCAATCATCCATTTTGAATTTCTTTTGTATCTCTTTCACATACTTGGACTGATTAATAAAAATTCCTTTTTCTGTTTGCTGCACATTTAGTCCCAAAAAGTATTTGATAGGACCAATCATACTCATCTCAAACTCATTCTACATTTCTTTGGAAAATTATGCACTTAGTTTTTCATTACCTCTAAAAATAATGTCATCAACAAATATAGCTACAAGTAGTAGACCTTCAAATGTCTCTCTCATGAATAGATTATAATTTGTTGCTCCTTTATTGAATCCAATCTTTGTTAAATATCCATCTAGTCTCTCATACCATGCTCTAGGGGCTTGCTTAAGTCCATAGAGGTATTTCTTCAATCTACTTACCATATTAGGTCTGTCTAATAAGGTGAATCCTTATGGCTACTCAATGCATACTTCTTCTTTCAAATATCCATTCAGGAATGCTGACTTGACATCCTTCTAATATAATTTGAATTTTTTGACTGTAACATAAGCTAGAAACAACTTAATAGCTTCTAATCTTCTCACAGGTGCAAATGTGTCTAAATATTCAATGCCTTCTCTTTGCGTATATCCCTTACATACTAACCTTACTTTATTTCTTACTACTATACCATCTTCATTCATCTTATTTCTGAATATCCACTTTGTTCCAATCACATTCTTATCACTAGGTCTAGGAACCAACTCCCAAGTGTCATTATTAATAATTTGATCAAGTTCTTCTTTCATAGCATCATGCCAATCCGAATCATTACAAGCATCTTCAACACTTAAAGGTTCAACTTGAGATAGTAAACATACCACTTCACTGCTAGCTGAGTTCTTTTCTTGTGATCTTGTGAAGACTTTGTTGTTTTGATCTCCAATGATGTCTTTCTTAGAATGATTTATAGATGTAAACTTTGGAACTTTAGGTGATACTGACTCATCAGCCTTAGGAGTACCTTCTTCACTTATCTCGAGGTCATTGAATAACACATCAATACTATCAAACATTTCCTCAATGACTATCTCACTAGTGGAGGGTCTAGGTTCTTCTTCAATCATGGGTGAGTAATCATGATATCTTTCTTCAACCATAAACTTTTCATCAATCTTAACATGAGCACTTTCAATGATCTTTTTAATCTTAAATTGAAACATATATAACCTTTACTTTTAGTAGAGTAACCAAGGAAAATAAATTCACCACTTCTTGCATCAAACTTGCCTACTACTTCATCCCCCTTGGTGTAGCACTTTCTTCCAAAGATTCTGAAGTATTTTACTCTGGGAACATTATTGAACCATAGCTCATATGGTGTTTTGTCAGTGCCAGGCCTTAATTAAGTTCTATTGATGGTGTAGACTATTGTATTGACTACATCTCTCCAATAGGTGTGTGCAACTTTTCCTTCTATCATAATGGTGTGCGCTATATCAAGGATGATCCTATTCCTTCTTTCTATAGTTCCATTTTGTTGAGGGGTTCTAGGTTCACTTAACTATCTCTTTATGCCATGTTCTTCATAGTACTCATGAAATCTGTCAGAGGTGAATTCTC
This sequence comes from Chamaecyparis obtusa, assembly GCA_027943335.1. Classification (NCBI taxonomy): domain Eukaryota; kingdom Viridiplantae; phylum Streptophyta; class Pinopsida; order Cupressales; family Cupressaceae; genus Chamaecyparis; species Chamaecyparis obtusa. The sequence continues at coordinate 92,870 of BSBK01009957.1, forward strand.
CTCGTCTATCCAATCTCAAACATTTTATCTTTAGTTCAGATTCATTCTCAACCTTAGCTTTGAATATTTTGAACTTCTCAAATGCTTTAGACTTATCTTTCAAGAACGCAACCCACATCATCCTAGTATATTCATCAACAAACAAAATGAAATGCCTTTCACTATAGTATGATCTTGTTTGAGTTGGACCACATAGGTCTATATGAATCAGATCCAACTTGTTCTCTACTAAATTTTTCTTCCTCGTGAATGAATTTCTCACATGCTTTCCCATCACACATTCCCTACAAATAGTATCAACTAGCTTTTCTATGCTAGGTAGATCTCTTACTACCTTTACATTTCTTATGTTTACTATGTTATCAAAATTGATATGACACAGTCTTTTTTTCCATAACCAACTATCATCAACTTTAGAAACAAAACAACTTGCTTCTAAATTGAGTTGGAAAGCATTACCTCTCATCTTTGAGGTTGATGCAATCATAACACCATCCTTGTTTTTAATGTTTCATTTTTCATCTTTGAACTCTAACTGATAACCTTTTCCAAGTGACTATCTAACACTAAGAAGTTTATGTTTCAAACCATCTACATAGAGAACATCATCAGTACTATTCTTTCCATCCAAGGTGATGGCTCCTCTACCAACTATGGGTTTAGGAGTGTTATCTCCAAATCTAACCATGCCACCATTGTATTTTTCCAGATGAACAAATTTGTCTTTATCACCTGTCATGTGATGTGAACAACCACTATCTATAATCTAGTCTCTCCTTATATCAGCTCGTGAAATCAATGCTAGCTCTTGATTCTCTTTCTTATCTTCATGAATTGTCTTATTATTCATTTTGTCTATAATAGAAATGAATCCAATTTCTTCTTCACTTGATTCATCATCTGAAACTCCATCTCTAGCATAGTAGCATTCCTTAGAGTACTTAGGCTTGTAATCCTTTATGAACTTTCTAGCTCTAGTAGGACACTTAGATGCAAAGTGACCAATCTTATTACATGAAAAGCACTTAAATGGTAATTGACCTTCATATTTTCCTTTTCCGTTCTTTTCTCTTTTGGAAATCATAGAAATTAAATCATCTAATGTTTTCTCTTCTTCTTCATCATCAAAATTACTAGAAGTGTTTATAGATTTCTTACCATGAACTGTTTCTTTGAAGACTGTCTCACTCTTTGGTTCTGTCTTCAATCTTGAAATCTCAAAAGATAAGATTTTGTTGATCAAGGTCTCTCTCTTGAAATAAGATGTAAGCTTCATGGTCTCATCAAGGATGTTGATATTTCTTTCATATTTAGGGGTGAGAGTAGTCATTAACTTGTCCATAATGTCCTCCTCTAAAATCTCTCCACCATTGTCTCTAATTCCAGCAACTGCTTCATTGATCCTTTGATTGTAAGCTTTGATATTTTCTTCAGGCAACATCTCTAATGCATTTTATCTTTTCTTCCATGTATTTCTACGTGCATCCTTTTCTTTTTGTCTCCTTCAAATATGTCTTCTAGGTGATTCCATATTTGTGGGTTGTATCTACCTTTTTTATTTCTAAAAAATCACCATCAGATAGGGTGCTGATAAGGGCTTCTTTAGCTATAGCATTCTGATGAAACAATTCCTTTTTCCTATCACTAGCATCATCCTTTGCAAGGTCTTCTAAGGTAGGAATCTTGTCTTTTTTGATAGTTACATCAAAAACTTCAAAAGCAATGCACTGCAAATGGGTCACCATCTTGTTCTTCCAATCAAGATAATTCTCTCCATCAAACTTAGGACTTTCTTTCTTGAAGTATGCCATCTGATCAACCTAAAGCTATTAAAATTTCTCTTTGAGGCACTTGGCTCTAATACCAATTGTTAAGAATAGTCCCAAGAGATAATTGAGAGGGGGGGGTGAATCAGTTATCTTCAAGTTTCAATTCTTTATCCAATTAAGTATACTTAAACATAAAGCATAAACAAAATGAAAGAACACTTGAACACAACACAATATTTTGGTTATGGGGAGACCCAAATAGGTAAAAACCAAGGTGAGAATTGACACCCACTAATATTCTACACTAGTTTATTATGATCCTTGTTAGAAGATTCGTAACCCTGTTAGGAGTTGCTTTACAATATATTTAGTATAGTAGTCCTAGTCAAGGGTCAGACCCTATTAGGAGTCATTTACAATTGTCCCTATTAGGGGAGAGGATGCACTATCTAAGAGCTCATGGCTCAAAGGGGAAAAGGCTACAACCTTTTGAATAATAGATCCACACTATATCTAGATCTTGGTAAACTATGCTTAGACCTAGTGTCTGGATCAATTCCAATGTATAGCACAAATTCTTTACTTGGTCACATAGACCTTCTTTTGATGGCTCAACACTTCACACACTCTACTCTACTCTTCTTAATCAACCATGAACCACACTCAAGAAACCATAACAAAATTTGATAAACATTTTGTTAGCTCTACTATGCATGCAACATAAACTGGGACCTGTCCAATAAGATAATTGTAGACGCGTGCTACACACTACAAGCTCTACCAAAATAACTATATATTTCTCCTCAAGCTGAATTACTTCATGCACTCTTAATATAACATCAATAAATCTCCTCTAAGATTAACTCCAAGAGTGCATACCCAAAAGATAGGTGCAACTCCAGAACCAATAAAATCTCTGTCGACTCTTACAAATAAACACAAGAAACTGCTACTAGTGAATAGCGACTGCATAACTTCACTTCTACTAAATATCAAACTATGTGTCCATGACTAAAACATCACTAACATGTCTTCAACATATATCCAAGCGTGTAAGGCTCGATGATAATTTTATGAACAACCATACACAAAACAATGTCTATTACTCTATTAAGAACACTGCTGACACCAGCTACGATATAACTGTCTCTACTAACAGTTAAGCTCTACACCCATGATATCATGTTGATAGCATGTCCATGCTACATATATTGAAATCTTATTGCATAAGACTTCCACACATGCTACTTTCTATATGTTGTCATCAATGACAAACATACATTCAGTACTAGCCTGCTGACAAATTTCCAATATTAACTACACAACATGTGGAAGATATGGACATATTTTAGCTAACTACATGAGAAGGAATTGGAGAGGTAGATCTCATAGCTAGAAAAGTACTAGTATGACATGCTTACACTATCACAAAGTTGGTCACTTAAGTAAATATTGCAGAGACTGAGCACTAGAGACACAAATCTTTGAAAATGGAAATACAATTAAAGATATCATAGGATAAGAAACACTATGTGGCAAAAAGAATCATGTGAAAATTCTGAGTCAAGAAATTTAGTCAATGAAACCTCTTCTATTGGATTGGGTAACATCACCACCTCCACCTAAGCTGAAAAGGTATGATGTAGGGGCAGGGCAGATACAAGCAAAATCAATCAGAATTGACTCCACTTGAATCCACAAACAAGCCCTGCTTAGAGTTACACAATGGAAGAAATATGAATATCACATGAAAGCAATGAAATCACAATGGATATGAGACAATCAACTGACACAACAATAGATAATTTATATTATTTCTTTCAACATGCCCGACTGTGAGGCCTTCCCAATTTCGGCCTTATACAATGAGAATTATCAAATTAGAATTACAACTTGCATCCTATCTTTGTCTCCAATGTTTTATCTTAATAATAACTCCTAGATCTCCTTCTTCCTTTCCCTACTACATCAATCTAGACTCTGTATATAGCCAGCTAAGCCACAAGTCAGCTAGTCAAGCATTTAATTACATTATAGGTCCAGTCTGGAAGATTAAAATCAAAACTAATGAAAGAGTGATCACCACTTGATGTGAATTTTTATTTAGGTCCTCACATTACCCAAGAACATTAATTAAATTACATAAGGCCCCATTTGATCACACAGAACCACGCAAGAAGAAACACTCCATGTTTCACATGAAAACTTGTAGAAAATAGGTCCCCGAGAAAAATGGGCATAACTTTTTACTCATAATGAATTAGGACTTGTGCTCTTGGGAAATGATATTAATTTAGGTCCTCTAAAATTCCTTAAGAGTGAAAAGGTTGATTCCTTAAGGATCAACATCTCCACCACATGCAATCAGCACCAAAACTATAGGAAAATATAGCTCGAACGACAAGGAAAACAACTGTAACTTTAAAACAATCCCCAACATCATGTAAGCTTCTCACAATATGAAACCATTAAATTCAAATATTATAATGAAAACAATAGAAAATAGGTATAGAAATCAGGAAATGTTTTTTGGTTGATGCAAGATTGCTCAAAGACCCAAGATGATCCCGCATTAGACACTGGGGCTAAATAAAGAAATGATTTCCACATCAGGAAATTCTCATATTATGACCTAAATCATAAAGATCCAACTCAGCTTGTGTAATCCATGAACTATCTTCAATTGGCTTGTCCTTCCACTGAACTAGATATTCCATGTAGTATTTTCCTCTTGTACTTTTGCTCACTCTTTTATTCAAGATCTTCTCTATGTTGTCTTTGTTCTTCTTAGGATAGTCTAGATCATCTTCAATCTCATAATTTGATTCAAAGTACTCAAATATATCAGCAATGTTGAATATAGGTGATATATCCATGTCCTCTGGTAATTCCACTTCATAAGCATTTCCATTGTCAAACTTCTTCAGAATCTTACAAGGTCCAAATTTCTTCATTTTCAACTTGTTGTAGGTACCAACTAGAAATCTATTCTTCTTCAAATGAATCATAACCTCATCTCTAACTTCAAAATATTTATGTCTCCTTCTCTTGTCTTCTCTCTATTTATATTTTAGATTACTATCCTCCAAATTCCTTTTGATTTCATCATGTAAAGTTCTCATGTATACTACAAAGTCCTCAACTTCAACACTTCTTCTTGTCTCAGTAGGTAAATCTCTTAGCACCATGGTTCCCTTAGGATGAAATCTAGTAAAAATCTCAAATGGTGTCCTCATAGTGCTTCTATTCATAGAATTATTATAAGAAAACTCTACTTGTGCAAAAACTAAATCCCAATTAGTAGGCTTATCTCCAACTAAACATCTCAACAAGTTTCCCAAACTTCTATTCACAACTTCAGTCTATCCATCTATCTGAGGGTGAAATGTAGAACTAAACTTCAAATTTGTATTCATCTTTTTCCAAAGTGTTCTACAAAAGTAACCAGAAAACTTATTATCTCTATCTGAAACAATAGATTTAGGAAAACCATGCAATCTTACCACTTCCTTGAAGAATAATTCAGCTACATGTAATGCATCAGATGTCTTCTTACAAGGTATGAAATGAGCCATCTTAGAAAATATGTCAACCACTACCAAAATAGAATCATTACCTCTCTGAGTTTGAGGCAATCCAAGAACAAAGTCCATACTCATGTCTTCCCAAGGTCTATCAGGTATAGGAAAAGGTGTATACAATCCAACATTCTAACTAGTTCCTTTTGTTGTTTGGAAAATTCTACAACCTCTAACCATTCTCTGTACATCTTTGTAAATCTGTGGCCAAAAGTATCTTTCTAAAATCAAATTCACAATCTTATCAATCCCAAAATGTCCATCAAGTCCACCACTATGTTTTTCCTTTATTATGTTCTCTCTCATAGATCCTCTAGGTATGCACAACTAAAATCCTTTAAACAACATGTCTTCTTGAATGAAATAATCAGTCCACTTATCACTCACTATGTGTTCCTTACAAGCTTTCCAAGGTTCTGCAAAATCAATGTCAATCTCATACAAACACTTCAAATCATCAAAACCAAGTACCTCAACTCTCATCTCTGTCAGCAAACTTCTTCTTCAGCTCAAGGCATCAACAACCTTATTTGACTGTCCACTTTTATGCTTCAATGAAAAGGAAAATTTTTGCAAGAACTCAACCCACTTCATATGTCTCTGATTCAACTTATTCTGACTTCCCAAATAATGCAAAGCTTTATGGTTAGCATACAACACAAAATCTTTAGGCATCAAATAATGTCTCCATTTCTTCAAAAATTGAACAATAGCATAGAATTCCTGATCATAAATAGAATATTTTCTCTTAGCATCATTGAACTTTTCACTAAAGAAAGCTATAGGTTTTCCTTCTTGACTCAAAATAGATCCAATTGCACTTCCACTAGCATCACATTCAACTTGAAAAACCTTACTGAAATCAGGCAATGTAAGTGTAGGAAAATCTTCAATTCTTTGTTTCAATGTTTCAAAACTCTTTTATGCTCCATGTGTCCATTTGAAATCCTTTTTATCTCCTCTCATAGTTTCAGTCATAGCATTACAAATAGAACTAAATTTTTTTATGAACTTCCTATAAAAACTTGTTGATCCATGAAATGATCTTACCTCTCCAACATTCTCTGGTGTAGGCCAATCAAGTATAGCTCTCACTTTCTCAGGATCCATCTTCAATCCATCATCTAAAATTACAAAACCAAGATATACAATCTCCTCTTTCAATAATGAACATTTCTTCAAATTAATTAGTAACTTTTCTTCCTTCAATCTCTGCAATACTTGTCTAATATTTTCAAGATGTTCTTCCTTACTCTTACTGAATATTAAAATGTCATCAAGATATACAATCACAAACTTACCCAAGAATATATTTAGAACTTCATTCATCAGCCTCATGAAAGTACTAGGTGCATTAGTCAAACCTAGCAATCCCGTGAAACATGGGACTATTCTCAGGTTATGGGTAACCTATTTGAGAATAGACCTCCGGATTAAGGGATGGCTTCCCTTTGAATCACCTAAAACTTATCTAAAATTGGAGGGAAAAGGGAGAGAAAATGCATGAAACTGAAACTAAAACTAGGTGATTCACCAAACTTTGATAGATCCACAGATTGAATCAAGACTCACAATGATACTTAAAATAACCTGGTAACTCACAACTTGACTCTATCATCCTGATATCTTGAAATAAAGAGGTACTTGAATTAAAGAAGGAAAAACTTCCACAACTTAAAACCCAAACATACACAGATTAGAACAAAAATAACATAACAACTTCTTGAACATTCAACTTGAACAAACATGCAACATAGAGGATAACATAATCACAATAGCTTTGACATGAATTCCAAATAGAAAAATTAAAAAAAATAATAGGCATGAGTAGGAATACTATATTATTTTCCATGAAAGGAGCCAAATATATCAATCTGCTTTTCCAGAGCTACAAGCATTCACCTCCAAGGAAGAGGGAAAGAAGAACTAACCTCAATCACAAAAGTGAGAGGTATACAAGTAAACCTAGGAATTTGCATCATGACCCACACCTCCTAAAAATAGAAAATAACTGCATATAGGGTTATAAAAGCTCCATAAATCCAGATGCCAAATTCTCAAGATTCTAGGGGGGCAAGGAAAGTGGGACCCCTAAAAATAGCTAATCAAAGAAGACTAATCTAACCACTAAGTCATGCTCTATAAATGATATTCTGACAAGGGTTTATAAAAACACCACTTGTCGATATCTTACAATAAAAATTGCAATGACTTTTACAATTAAAATTTAAATCCCCCCCCATCCAAGTTAAAATTACACATGGATTTAAAATTTTATCTCCTAAGTCAATAAATGACTCTCAATTTACACCATGCTTTGAAAATTTATTGGCATAAAAATAAAACAATTAATATATTAACCCTAAAAGGGATAAATATATTAATGGCCCTATATTAGTTAAAACCCATGCCCTAAAAGAAAACACTAGTAAAAGGGATAATTGATACATTCTCAACCCTAGAAAGGGGAGAATACATAAATTAACCGTTTCAATAAAAACCCTCTTTTGCAAAAGGGCAAGAAACCGCCGGCACTCCACCTTCCCCGCTCGGCACCTGGTAAGTTGCCCATTCCACTGGCACTTCACCTCCTAATCATTGAGTTTGGATTTGGAAATAGCCAGCCCTCTCTATTCATGGCATCATTGCAGAAGGTAAGCATTGTATTTGACATTTCACTCTATGATTGGTTTTAATATAATAGCATCTTTTGTAATTTTGATGTCTTTCTGCTGTGCATTTATCTCTGTGTTTTGATTTTGACATTGTTGTCATAGAATCACTGTTAATTTGTGTTTTCTTTAGGGGAACTACTATTGAGCTTGTATTTGTTTCACTGTATCTATCCTTTGAATTTGTTGAGTATTGATGTTGACATCCTAGGGCATCAATGTATGTTCACTGCTTATTTGTGTGTTCACATTTTTTCTATTTTCACTATTCTATTTGCATTCTCAGAGGCACATGATGCTATTTAATGGTTTTTAATTCATGGCCAATGCTCATGGCTAGCTACTAAACCATTGATGTTCTGTGAGCTATCTTGGGTGTCAACATGCTAGAGACTCAGTAGCCCATAATATTAGGGCATCATTGATATGCCATGAGTAATGCTAGGGGGGTCAGCACCCTTTTTACAATCTAATTTGATGGATATTCGAAAAATCTCTATATGAAATCAAGCTCATTGTCAATTCTACCCAAGGGTCCTCTATCTATAAGCTAGGGCACGGGTTTTTGATTGTTGATGCTGTTAAGGTATTCAGTGTTGTCCTCTCTGCAATTGACAAAGGCAATGCCCTGTTTGAAACCACCTAGCATTCTTGATTCACTGTATCTCTACATAATTGTGAAAGAGGGCACCATATGTAATGCTTTTTGTATTTTAAACTAGGGTGTCATGTTGCTATCCCATGGCACGGGCTCTGTTTTAAGGCATTCAATCTTTGTATTAACATTTCTTAATGTCGTGTCCTGTGATAGCATCACACCTTCTATATACATGCTTGTATTCATTATTTGACATCATATTAATGATGATTTGATGTTGCACACATCACAAATGCATTTTCATTTAACTTCATGACAATATAATGCCAGCCCGTAAGCTAGGCATGGTGCTATATGTTTACTATTTTGGATTCCATGTAACCCATATCTCTGAAGCATGTGCTTTGTATTTTGGAATGCCCTATTGAGGTGGGTTCAAGCTTGCTGGTGAATCCATTGTTTAGGCACCTTCCTCAATGTTACCTATCTCGGAGCTTGATCTGTAGCTAGTTCATTATATATGGTCATTGTTGTGTGTTGACTATTTCCTTGGCATTGCTGTGTTAAGATTGATATTGATGCATATCACAGGGATCGTAAGCTGCATTATTTTGATGAGTTCATTTCCATTTTTCCATTGGTATGCTATTTTATGGCATGCAAGTGCCTTCACCATGTTTTACAATGATGCCAACTAAAATCTCATCACTTGACTATTTGATATGCTACTTCATGTTTAGAACCTGAGATCCTGAGAGTTTGGGTTTGGGTCTTGCAACCTAGTGATGGAAGCTTGGGTTTGTTTGGATCTGGTATTATTGATATTCATGCATTGATCATGCCCCCCAAATTGTATAGGATGGCACCATTGTTTCCTTTTATCCAATTTGCTATCAACATTGCCCTTTTGATATTTATATGTCTCTTGTTGATACTACAATGCTGTTGCAACATTATTGAAACCCTTGTACTATGATGGTATTTCATTTCTTATTGTTTGGTCATGATCTACACATTTTTGAAGCTCTGCATATTCATGAAATTATCATGCCTTGCTCTATTTGGAGGCATTTCCTCATTACTTTGCAGTTAAATGACCCTACTATTGATGCCAGTCTGTTGCTTTGGATATTGTGAATATCAACACCCATCTTATGCCGATGCCAATCCTTAATGGCTTGATCCCTATGCCCATTTGTTGGCTTTGATTGTTCATTGCACAATGTTGGATATCTATTTGATTACATATGCTTGGTGCTCATTCAGATGCCATAGTTACTTACTATTCTTCATGATTATAGCCCATCCTTAAGAGACACCATGTCTTTGATTTACCCATTGTATCCCATTTACTACTTGGCTTATAATCTAGATTTAAAACACACACCTCATGTCCTGAATATGTATAAATGATGTGGATTGCACCTTATTTTCCATGAATGATAATAGGACTACATGTAGATTTTTGTACCTTATTCTCTATTTCTATAAGCCTTCCCCTTTTTCCAATGCTTCCAACCATGCTTCACTTGATATGGATCTATGGTTCTTGAGTGTTTCACTTACTGAATGTAGCTCTATTCATCATGGGTGCTCTTTCCCTATGATGCAGCCACTACCAAGGAAATGAGGCTTTCTTGGCATTAACTGCATCACAGGTCAAGAGCATTCATCTACACATGGAACAAACACATTAGTAAAAAATAATGGCATTTCTTTTATTTTTAGAGCCTCTTTTATGCACATTCCCTGAGCACAACTCGTGAATAGAGGTGTATAGCTGAGTGCATGTATGCATTTTTTTAGATAGATACTATGATACTAGGCATTGTTTAGATCCGTTGGATCTAACCCACTTCTCTTCTCTTATCTGCAGGTCCAGGATCACAGGAGCCCATTAGGAACACCGTGGAGATAGACTCATTACCAAGAAATGTCTGGTACCCTCGTATTTATGCTCATTATATATGTATATGTATACTTGCACTCATTTATGCAATTCTAGCAATGGCTATGCTCACGGCATGTGTGAGCCCCAGATAGATGTTCTTTTTAGTTCTCTTATACAGCATGCTTAACATTGATATATGCACATGTAATCTTAGATGTAGAAATCTATCTCCTTTCCCTTTCATGTACTTTTCCAATGAAATGAACACAAATTTTTTAAGCAAGACCACTAATAACACAAACTAGGGTACATTAGCTCATCTAGTAACTAGGCCACCAAAGATGAGTAAAATAATGGTAACAATATACAATCACAAACTTACCCAAGAATCTTTTTAGAACTTCATTCATCAGCCTCATGAAAGTACTAGGTGCATTAGTCAAACCAAAAGGCATAACCAACCATTCATACAAACCTTCATTAGTCATAAAAGTAGTTTTCCATTCATCCCCTTCCCTGATCCTAATCTGATGATATCCACTTTTCAAATCAATCTTTGTGAAATACTTTTCTCCACTCAAACTATCCATTATGTCATCCATCCTAGGCAAAGGAAATATGTACTTTACTATTATCTTGTTTATAGCTCTAATACTATGCTAATATAGCAGGTACTACATAATGACTCAAACTTTCCCTAATCAAACATCTCTCAAGCAATTCTTGCACTTCTCTATTCAATTCAGTCTTTACATCAGGTGTCAACCTATGTGGTGCTTTGTTAGGAAAACTAGCTCTAGGTATGAAATCCATATAGTGACTTATACTTCTCATAGGTGGTAAACCATCAGGTACATTATCATAAATGATGTCTTGAAATTCATTCAACAAAGGCTTAACCTCAGGTGCATGTTCTAACTCATCTTGTTTCTCAGTCTTTCTTGGAATTAAAGCAAAGAAAACATTATGTTCTTTCATTTCTCTTGCAAAATTTTTACCATCAACCAAACATACTTTGACTGTGGTACAGTGACTTTCATCAACATTCTCTATCAAAGGCAATAAAATTTGTTTCTTTCCATCTATCCAAAGAGTATATTGATTCAATCTACCATCATGCAAAGCTTTCCTATCATACTGCCAAGGTCTACCTAAAAGAATATGACAACAATCCATAGGCATAATATGACACAAGACTTCATCATGATAATTCCCAATTTTGAATTTAACAAGGCATTGGTCACTTACAAGTAGTTTATGCTCCTTCTGGATCCAAGAAATATGGTAAGGCTTAGGATGTTTCAATCTCTACAACTGCAAATTTTTAACTAGCTCTTCGGATGCCAAATTATAAGAAATTCCACTATCAATGATTACCTTGCAACATTTATCAGTGATCTTACATTTGGTTCTGAACAAACTTTTCCTCAAAATAGGTTCCTCATCAGCTTCTTCATTCCACAAGATCCTTCTTAACATGAAGTTCCTACCATGTTCAGGTTCATTAGACATTTCCTCAACTTCTTCACAAGCTAAATTATTTCTACCATTACCTCTAGTCTTCTTTCTAGAGTTAGTACATTCAAAAGCTCTATGTCCTTCTTCACCACATTTATTTAACAAGTACCTTTAAACCAAGATTTCTCTTCTCTTTTCCCATTATGATTATTCCTAGAGTAACTAGTATAGCTACCTCTAGAGTAGTTACCTCTTTTAGTAGGTTCATCTTTCCATCCTTTATCTTGTGCTACATTGTCAGATCTGCTACTTTCTCCATAAGATCTTCCTCTACTTCTCTGAAATATGCCACCTCTTCCTCTCTATCTTTGATCATGTCTTTTTGTCAATCTTTCTTCAGCCTTCAAAGAAAATTTATATGCTTCTTCCACACTTTCTATCTTCACATAATTGATCTCATCTTGAATAGATGTCCTCAGGCCATTCAGATATCTAGCCACCTTCTCAACTTCATCATCCATATGTCCAGATCTAATATCCAATTTGTAAAATTCCTTAGTATATTCCTTCACACTCATGTCCTTTTGTCTCAGATTTTGCATTTTTCTCATTAGACTAACTTGGTAGTCAGCTAGAAGAAACTTCTTCTTCATCTTTCCAAGCATCTTCATCCATGTCTTAATCTTTTCTTTTCCTCTCTTTTGTCTCTCAGTTTGCAAATGATCCCACCAAAGAGATGCATGCCCTTTCAACTTTGTGACTATTATCTTAACCTTCTTATTATCAGGAGTACCTTCTGTGACAACAAAAGTGCTATCAATATTTCTAAGAATCCAGTGATGCACACTAAGACCAAACATATAGCAATCAAGTATCACTATTTGAGGGAATTGGTACAAGACAAGGAAGTCCGAATGGAATATGTGAATACAAAAGAACAATTGGAAGACATATTCACTAAAGCTTTACTTAAAGAAGCTCATGAGTACTTGAGAAGTCAATCAGGGGTCCTTCCCCTAACTGAGGCTGCCTAGCCAAGCTAGGAGTACTGCATCAAATATGCTATAATAGAACATTTGACACATTGATGTAGAAGATTGTCACACTTTAGGCCTATCCTAGAGCTATGAAGAAGAAGCAAAGATAACAAATTAGTCATAAGCAAGATGACAGAGGGAGAAACACTATGTTGAATAGATATATCTACATCTATTGGATGTATGTTTGAGTTGCTGCTTTGGCATTTTTTTCAAAGAGGGAGATTGAACTAAAATGATACTATAGGACATGACACTGAAAGTAAGGGAGATGATGAGCTGAAATGAAAGATCGGGATAGAGGGAGATCCAGATACTTTTGAGGGTCACAAAAGTAAGATTTACTGATTCTAAATCAGAATGAAGCTAAGAATATTATAAATTTTCTCTGATGGATAGATAATTTTTTGGATTGGTTGGTAATCCATGTGTTATTTAGGTGATATCATATGGTGTTTCCATCAATGCCAAAGAGGGAGATTGTTGGAAACTACAATTGAAACAATTGTTGTATTGTCATTGATGTCAAACCTTAACTGGTAAGACTATTGCTACTTAGGAAAGTACTATATCTATGGTGAGAAGGGAAAGAAAGGTTGGTAACAATAGAACCTAAGGAAACATTGAGTTATCTTGATACTACAAAGTGTACTTGATTATGTTGCACAATGATGAGACAATGTATTGTTTATCTTAGTAAGATTGAGGACTAAACTAGTAGGCTTAACCAAGAAAAAATGAAGAAATCATGTTTAAGCTGAGTTATGACAGAGTCGACCGAGTTAGTGGATGCTGAGAAAAAATATAGTGTCGACCGAGTATCAGTAAATTGTCGAGGAAGACAGTATTTTCCAAGGAAATAGTTTTAGTAGTGACCGAGTGTTTTACATGGAGACCGAGTGGATGATCATAGTATTGATCGAGCATCAACAGTTTTATATTTGAAGAGAATTTAGATTTGGAGCCGACATTGTTGAATTCTTGATTATGTAAAATGTGTTGACTTTATTTATTGATTGTATGGAAGCATTTAATGCTTTGTAAAATGTTTTATTGTAAATCTTTATGAGATTTGAGATGATTCTAGAAGAGGAGATGAAGAACATGAAGTAGGTAGATTCAATGTATTGGACCTAACCCTAAGATCTATGAAGGAGATTAAGCAGCAAAAGATAAGTTAACCTAATAGAGGAAAGTATTAAGGGAACCGAAGCATTAGGTATGTGTATGCATGGGTGAAGTAGATGCTAGAAGAATAGTAAAGTTTTATTGACTGTATAAGAGAAAAGGCTAAAGGAAAAGTGTGGTGATTGCTTGAAGGAAAGTTTCGAGCAGATCAGATGTGGAGATGGAAAAGTTTCAAAGTCAGTAAACCAGCATTTATGTATGGAATTGGATCTGATATTTGCAAATTAAGTTGTATGTTTTTTAGATCAATACTCCTGCTACTTTCTAACCATTGTAACAGTCAAAATCCTTTTAACAGAGGTTGACCTAATAGTCATATGTTAAATCCTTTGAACAAGGTTGCATTCTAATGGAGTGTATGTAAGTCCTTTGACCAGGATCACTTTTAACAGGGTGATTGAAATTCTTTAACCGAGTCACACTTGACAGTGTGTATTGTAACCTTTGACAAGGTTGGCTTTTAACTAAGCTCACTTTAGAAGAGTGAAAATAATATTAGCATGTTACAAAGTGGTTTTTCCCATATTAGGTTTCCACTATAAATCTGGTGTCAATACTTGTGTGAATGTTTTGGTTTGAACATTTTTGTGTTTTACAAGTTAGATACAGCTGGGTATTGGACTGTTGAGTTATATTTTTCTATTATTGAATTAGTGATGACTGATTTTGTTTTGGTTGCTTGATCTAATTTAAGGAAAAGTTTTTGAAGTTATTTTATACATCAGGACTTGAGAACAACTAATTCACCCCCCCCCCTCTCTATTGTTCTAAATCATATTAACACCTTCATACTCAAAGTATTTATCCATCTTAGAGATCCAATCCAAAAGATAGTTGGTGCAATTGATAGCCTCACCCCAAAAGGAAGCACTCATAGCTCGTGACTGTAGCATACAATTAGCCATCTCCCATAATGTTTTGTTCTTTCTCTCTAAAATGCCATTTTGTTGAGGGGTATGAGGAACTATGAACTGATGTTGTAAACCATGCTCAGTGCAAAAATCTTTGAAAGATTGATTCACATATTTCCTCCCATTGTTAGTGCATATATGCTTGATAGAAAGACTAGATTGTTTCTCTACAAACATCTTAAAGATTCAAAATGAATCAAATACATTAGACTTGTACTTCAAGAAGTACACCCATGTGCATCTAGATAAATCATCAATGAAGGTGAGTACATATTTGGCACCAAAAAAATGAGTGGGAAATGACATAAGATCATTATGTATCAACTCCAAAGGTTTGAGAGCATGTGAGGATCTACCTGATAGAAAAGGATCTCTATGATGTTTGCCAAGCACACAACCTTGACAAACACTGTCAGTAAAAGAGATATGAGGTAGCCCAATCACTAGCTCCTGTGTACTCATCTATTGTAAATAATAGTAGTTGAAATGACCAAAATGCTCATGCCAAAGCTTTCTCACTGTGTCTGCATGAGCAACAAGAGAAAGACTAGTAGAATCAGAGCTCTCAAAGCCATTAAACCAGTATAAGTGAGTCTCTGAATCAACACTCCCAATAGCAATAACCAAGTTAGGATCATGGAGGTCTTGAATAACCACATCATGTGGTGAGAATTTAACTATTTTACTAGAGCCAGAATGACAAATCTGATAAATAGACAAGAGGTTCATAGAAATGGCCAGAACCAAAAGAACATCCTGTAGAGAACCACCATCTAATGAAACAGTGCCAGAACTTGTAACTGAAAGTAGTGTTGAGTCACCAACTACAATCTATGTAGTAACACTCTGAGGAAGTGAGGTAACCATGTCGAGTGAGTGTGTCATATGGGGTGAAGCACCTGAATCAATGATCCGTGGACTAGTGGAAGCCAAAGCTCAAGCAGAAAGAGCATGACCTTTCCTGGTGGGAGGAGGTGGAGGCTTTGGAGGAGAAAGACTATGCTTCTACTTGGCTTCTTCTAGTGCCTCAAGGCATTTCCAACACTTGGAAACTGGATGCCCTTCCTTGCCACAAAAGCTACAAGGATCACCTGTGTACTTCGTAGTCTTGGAGGAAGACTCACCAGACTTAGAAGATTTTCCTTTCAGAGTAGATTTATTTGGATCTAATTTTGGAGGTGGCTTGGAGGAATTCTCACTGCTAGTTGAATCTATTTTGGGCTTGGGCTTCTACTTTTTCTTTCCCTTGGATGGCTGGGCAACCAATGTTTGGTTCTTTGATCCTATTAGAGAGTCCAACTAAGTAAGTTTGGCCTGCTCTCTAGTCAAATGATCATAGAATACCTCAAAAGTGGGCATGGTGAATGTAGGTCCCAAAGTGTCCATGGTAGAATGAAAGGTAGAAGAGAAGATCTGAAAGTTTCCCCTAAGCTTAGAAAAAATTAGATAAATGCACTCTTTATCAGTCTTTTGCTTTCCACATCTGTGTAACAAAGATCTTTACTATTTGAACTTCATTAGAAAGTCCTCAATAGAGGGAAAAGAATTAGATATAAGATAGGTAAGCTTTGCCTCAATTTGAAGTGCTCGAAACTCATTCACTATACCAAAAAAAGTGTTAAGCTTGGTCCACATAGCTAGAGGGGTATTGCACCCATCAAGATGAAACTGCATGCTATTTGATACCTATAAAGCAATCAACCCCATAGCCTCATCCATCTTGTTTCAATGCTGGATGATCTCAAAGGGGCCTCTGTAATACTGGTTGCAATGCATCTAGAGAAGACTAGAGCCCTTTTGAATGGAGAAGCCATGTCATCAAGGTTTTCCATGTGTGATAATTATGTGGGGTTAGAAGTTCTAGAAAAGAAGAGGTCTCGACCATATTTTTTTAGAAGGGGTTTTGTTTTGATAAATATCTAGTTTAACTGATAGAAACAAGAAAAAAACACCCCCCCACAAGTCAAATATCGAACTCCAAAGCCTAGAATGATATGCTTTATCAAGAGAAGAGAAAAAAATATTCACATCTGAATCTTGTGTACCTTGAAAAAATTCTCATGAAAATAGGTAGAAATCTGGATGGTGCTCGAGAAGAGCTTTTTGACGCTTCTTTTGGATTGAAAAATGAAGCTAATTTGAGCAAATTAGCCCCCCTAGAATGCAAAAAGGATAATCTGGCATTGATAGAAAAAAAAAAAAAAAGAAAGCTAGATATCAAAAAATACAAGATTAACCTCCATGAGAGAATCAGGCTCGGAACCAACTTTTTGGTGATATCTTGTTTGTCAAAAAATGATGCCTGGAGCTCTCGGAAAGCTAATTTTAGTGAAACATGCTTCAAAAGAGAAAACAAATCCCAAAAAAAGGATTTTCTCTAGGCACTAGCCCTTGGTCACATGAGGCTTTGGGCGCTAGTGCTAGAGGGCCTGCCATTGGTGGTTTGGGCCTGCCACTAGTGGTTTAGGGCTAGCCACTAGCGGCCAAGGCCTGATGTTGGTGATTTGAGGCCTGCAGCGGCTGGTTGGCGGTGATTTGGTGGCAGCAGTGGCGCATAGGCTTGCAGTGGTGTGTGGGTAGCGCACTGTCTGCGCCCACTTTGTAATTTTTTTTTAAAAAAAAATTTTCCAAAAACTTTGTACAAACTGTTGCCTCGGGGTGTGTGCATAGCCTGTGGCAAAAATTTTTTGCCTCTCCCTACAACATTGTCCAAATTTTAAGTATTTTATATTGAAATAGGGGTTTTTGGGTGCTACAAGCTCAATAATGAGGTCTGTTTGAGCTCAAAGTGTGCCAAAATTTAGGAACCCCCTAATTTCAATTAAAAAAAACACAAAAAAGCCCTAAAAAGTGCAAAAAAAATTTAACGTCCTAAAGAGAATACCAGATCTGAAAACTATAACCAAAACCTCTCAAATTAGCCAAAAAATCACTAATTTGAATCCTTCAAACACGAACAACTTGTAGTAGATTAGGCTCTGATACCATGTAGGATTTGAGCAATACAAATCCACAAAACCCAAAGATCACCTGCATACAAAAACCTGTTACAAGTAAGTACAAACAAGAAGAGGGCAAGGGTTTGACTCAAAAATATGAAGAAGAAAATATCCTCAAATAATGAATGAATTGAATGTACAATGGATCATCCTTATAAAGGAGATTGAAAGCCTTGAAAGGAAAACCTAAAAAATTGAAGTGCATGTAATAATTCATTAAATTATTACAAGACTAATGCATACAAGTTTATATTTAAAACAACTAGTGCATAAGTTTAAATCAACTAGTGCATGTGTGTTTAAATATAAACAACTAAAAATAAAAGTGTTGACATCTTAAGAAGGGAGTAAAGTTAATTAATATAATTAATACTTTACTCTAACAACAATATTGACACCTCATCTAGAGGTTATATGGAAAGAATTAGTATCAACAAAGGAGTTAGTACAGAGAGATCCTCATATCTATATTGTGAAGAGTTTAATTGATCTAGTTGTCTAGCTAGAAATAAAGATACAAGTTTTGGAGTCTATTAGGTCAAGATGGGAAAATGCCTTAGGTATGATAATGTGGCTCTATAAACCATTTTTGGATAAGTATTTTCACACCCCTACACCCCAGCAACTTCAAGTGACAAAAACAAGGGGAAAATGACATGCCATGGCAAGAATAACATAAGGGGGAAATGAAATGACTTAAAGGGGAATGACATGAGTAACACACTGAGAAAATATAGTGAGGAATGTATAGAAACATATGCCATACTATTTTGTAATGTATATATTTAGTTGTATGTCAAAGAGTATTATGTATATATATGTAGAATCTTTTGATGACTGAATCAAAGTCTTAGGGGAAGTTCTCAGACTACTAAGTACTATTTTGTAATACAAAAGTCATGAAAAATTGTTTTTTCCAATAATGTCAAAGGGGGAGATTGTTGGTTAGTCATCACTACGACCAAACCATCATGTAAAGGTCGATTCATGAATAAACTTGTATAGTTACAGAGCAGTAGTTATTGCCAAGAAAGTCAGAGGTCATTGAGTACTTAAGTAGTCATCGAGCAATTTATGCCAAGTTGTATAGAAGAGTTAGTGTCAAGCACTAGTATATGAAGAAAAATAAATGCCAAGCGTCAGAGACTTCATACGCTGAGCAAGCCAGTTTTGATATGTGTTTGTAATGGCACAAACACTTAGGTAAATCATTTTGGCCGATTTGTATATAATATTAAATGTTTATTGAGGGAGTCAAGGAGTTTATTACACCTTGTATTTATAATCATTAATCCCTATGTAAGCCATGTAAGCTATCATAAAAAGGGAATGCTTAAGTGGCATAAGTAGAGAATCTAGATCATTGATCTTCATCTAGGAGGTTGATTAGATATCTATATAAGATGAGATCTTAACCCTGAAATGATGTATGTGAATGGATGTAATGAGGGAGATCTCATGTACGTAGATCAGAGAAGTACTTTTTTTTATATAGGTAGAGATTAATCAGAGTGACTGAGAAAAGCAGTGAAGGGAAGAATAGAGCTATATTTGATTGAGGAGATCAAACAAGTATTGGAAGGAGAAGACCTGTTATCAAAATTCATAGTGAAAAATGAAGGATTAGGTACTGATATATTTTAACAAGTGAATTAGGATAAATTTGTTAACAGAGTGGTCCTCAGAGGTCTATGTAAATCTCTTAAGTGAGTGCTTACTTTTTTGTAAGTTTTAAATCCTTTAATTAAGTTAGATTGTATAATTTTATAAGCTCTTAATAGGGTAGACCCCTCACAGGGTAGATCATTAGTAAATGATCAAACTTTGGAGCCCTAACAGGCAATCTTTAATACTGCAGTAGTGAAGATTTATGGGTGTCATCCTCACACTAGTTTTACCTTTCAAAGGTTTTTGGGTAACCAAAATAATTATGTTATGTGTTTCATTTAATGGATGAAGTTAGATTGCTAGATCTATTTCAGTATTGAATTTCATGTTTATGATATGTAAGTTGAATTTATGTCAAAGTGGAATTAGTAGTTGATATCTGAGTCACCCTGCTCTCAATATATCACTTTCTGATATTAGATATCCAACAATTGGTATCAGAGCTAAGTCTCTTAATGAAGTCTAATCACTTGTGAGTTAAGGGTCTTGGAGATGGAGGTTTATAAGTTGGGAAAGATCTTAGAGAATTAGAAGATTGAAATTTAGCTTGCACTAGACCATCTTGAATTAGCCAGAGGAGAATTGAAGAAATCCTTAAGTAGAAGTAAAGAGTTGGAAATCTAGCTAAATGACACACAATATCAAGAGGATACTAAAGGTGTATTTTACAATGGTAACTCTACTTAAAGTGATAAAGATATAACATATCTATTAGAAAGAAACAACATACTGAATGAAGATATCAGAAATCTTAAGAGAGAATAGGAAATTCAATCAGTAAGATTATGTGAAGTAATTGAACAGAAAAAGAAAGTTGAAGAAGACAAGATAATGGCGGAAGAAGACAAAAGAAAAATGTCTATAAGACTTGATGAAAGGACATGTGACATGAAAAGGTTGAAAAAAAATCAATTGGATATGGTAAATCAGCTATTACTTTCCAATCAAGAGTTTAGCAGAAAAGATATAGAAATCACAAATCTAAAATCAGATAATAGTTAACTAAAGAATGAATTGATATCTGAAAAGGAAATCAATAAAAGGATGAACAAACCAAATGAAGTTGTGAAATACTTTAAATAACTGTTAAGGTCACCAAGAAGATCTAGTGATACTTTTGGACTTGGACACAATGAGGACCTATCATCCACTGAAGAAGGAGAATCATCAAAGGATGGAGAAAAGAGGAATGCTCAATCAAAGAGGAACAAACCGACATGCCATCATTGGAGAAAGTCAAGAGACACAAAAAACATCTACAGAAGCAAGAGTGGTAAGTCCAATCGTAAATCAAATTTCAATGGAAATTGTTTTAATTGTAAGAAACATGGACATCAAGCACATGAATGCAGGTCAAAGGTTAGTAAGGTACCTACTATACCTAGATTTCAAGGACATTGCTTTAACTATTAGAAATTTGGTCATAGAGCACAAGAATGTAGATCTAATGCTAAGTGAGATTCCAATAAGTAGACTAAGGAACCTAGAAAAGGTAACACATTTAATTGGGACAAAAATACATGGTATAGTTGTCATTATTGTGAAGAATATGGTCATATTGGAGAAAGTTGTATGAAGACACATTTTAGAGGTAAATCTAAGAGTTGGATGAGTGAAAGTTTGGTCTATTACAAATGCTACAAGATTGGTCAAATAAAAAGAGACTATAGAGCACATGCACCTATTAGCACTGGTCAAAATTTTCATGGCTCTAGCTTTTTTCTACCAGTCCCTGCAGTTGTTTTTAGGTCTCTAGCTCAAACCCTAGGTGAAAATTTTGAAAAACTAGCCATTGTAGTGAAAATGCCCTGGCCTTGTTCTAATTTTGTGTTCCTTTATTTAGGCCACTTAAAACTCTAAATGCATGTGCTAAATTGTTAACCCTTTGTCTCATGATTGCGTGAACCTTTTTCATGTTATGCGATCTTACGACTAAAGGTTTATTTTGGGCCCCTTTTAATTTTTGTTGCTTTTCCTAGGTCTCCGTGGTTAATCTTTCTTAAGTCTACAAGCCCGATGGTGTTTTAATTTTTCCTAAGTCAGTGCCTTAATATTTCCTATGTTTTCGGTTTGATGTTTCCCAAGCCCAATCTCTCTGACACCATCTCAATCTGATAGTTGTTGTTAAGGCACAAGGGATTTGTCAGAGCTATGCGAGGTCACAATGGCCATTGATTCTCTTCATGACATAGCGCTTCAAACTATGGGTCTATAATGACATGTATGCACAACTAGCAGTCTCTGATTGGTCCATGTATTAATACATTGGCAGTTGTCAGTGGGACTTGGTTTTTGAGTTTGTCAGAGGGTCTTGACATTGTCAAAAAATCAACAATAGGCGTATGATCATATGGGATGTGTAAGAAGCTTAAGATCATGTGACGACCATCGATTCTACATTTTTTAGAGGGGATAAAGTGTAGCAAGTCCACATGCCAGGTGTGCTAATTTGTCATTATCTGATTGGTCCATGTTGTGTGACTGGACATGTCAGTGGGGCCAAGTTTTTTGAGGTTCAGTGGGTTCTGACACTTGCAGAGCATCGATGGTCAACGTGTAGTTTGATGGGTTTTTTCTAACCCATGCAAACTTTAGACGGTCGTTGATCTCTTTCAGTGTCAGAAGGTTGTAAGAGCAGGGAAAGATTCTTGATCTAATGGTTGTCTTATGATTTGGAGGAATCTTGGAGGTCTATGCGAGGATGGGACAACCCTCGATCTTCTTGATGCAGGCCCAGTAAATTTTCTTAGTCTTTTGGTGCTTTGGATAAAGTTTTGGCAGTTCTAACAAATGCTTGCTTTGTTCACTGGTTTGCGTGATGTTTTGGTGAGGGGTCTAAAGACTTAGCAATTTGGAAAACAATGTTCACGTAATAGCCAAATAATTTAGCAGTGCTCTCAAAGTTCTTACGAATGGGAGAAGGTTTTTTCAGTCGCGTATTCGCCAGATTGTTATAAAGTAAAAACATAACCTGAGAAAAGGGAAAGCATCTAATGGTCACAATATAAACCAAGTTTAGATTTGAATGCAGGCCGTTGATACATCGGTAAGGGCCATAAAGTAGCTGTTCTTTGAAGATTTGAAAATTTGAAAGCTTTGCAGTGACAGAAAGGACCAGAATTGAATGTTTTAATGGTCGAACTTAATAGAAATGATTTGCAACTGTTGTGGTGTGGTCTAGTGAGTATGATGATTGACTGTAGGGATTTTTATGCCATGGGGGGAATGAATAAATGGTGCTCAAGGCATGTTGCAGGGGTCAAATCAGATGAATTTGTAGGAATTTCATGATCTTCAGTATATCCAGAAGAATTACCATAAGTGAAGATTGAATTTTAGATTTGATTGCTCAGGGTTGCTTGGTTTTCCCTCCAGTTTATTAATTTCTGATCTATTTGAATTGTTTTGGTGAGTGGAAACCCTAACAATTACCCTCATTATTTGTAGCTTGTTTCATCCTAACTTGTGTAGGATTCCAAGGTAACCAGTGGTATATAGTGTTGAATTTTTTATTTTGAAGGGGTTCCAGTTTCGAAGTTTAGAATCAGTCCCTTGTTTCTAGTCCCAAGGTTTTGTAATAGTTTTTGACTCAGTGTTTGTTAATGAAAGAAGAAAGTTGTAGGTCTAAGCTATAATTTGCAAGCAGGGTGTCTTGTGATTTATTGTATACATAGAAGAAATTCATCATACTTAATACAAATATTTGACTCTTATCTCTCCTTTGTGTCAATTCAAGTAAGCTTTGAGTTTTCTAGCTCATTACATGGTGTTTTATGTATATATCTTCATTTTTGAGTTCTGATCTAGGATTGCATTAAACATTGCTCTAAATGAGATATAAGTTTTCCCTTGTCTATGTAAGGATGTTTTGTAAGCAATAAAGATTAAGATAAATGTATTTATGGCTGTGAATTCTCAGATATTCTCAAATCTGTGTGTCTTTATGTCTAGGAATTCTTGCCCAATGGATGAGGCACTAGCCTAAATGAGTGTCTCTCTTGTTAACATACATTGATTGAGGTTATTACATTCCAAAATATTAAAATCAATAATCTTTCTAAGCTTTAAGTCTTTGGTTGTGTGGTTTTGTCACCGTATAGTAATGGAGAGTCAATGAATGTGAGGTTATCATTTAGTACTTTCTTACCATCAATCTATTGTTTAGACCCAGTCTTTGGTGTGTGAAGTATAGTTTTCACTGGGTTAGGTGCACCCACCTTGGTTTTGCAGAGCCACAAGTGAAGAGGGCAGTCTTGTCCCTATAGTTGGTCTAGTTACCTTAAGATCCTTATACATTTTGGAATTAACCAATCCTAAAATCAACCTGAGGGTATATTGGCAGCCTAAGAGCATAAGCATCCATTTTGAACACCAACAAGATGGTGACTCTACTGGGGATATGTTACTAGAATTAACCAATCCTAAAATCACCCTGAGGGTATATTGGCAGTCTAAGAGCATAAGCATCCATTTTGAACACCAACAAGATGGTGACTCTACTGGGGATATGTTACACAATTCTATAATAACTAGTAGGTGGTCATTGGAAGAAACAAGGTTATTCTTGTCCCTTATCTTGTAAAAATCATTTGGATATTTGTTAAGTGAGGAAGTTGTATTGTAAGATTCCCAATATTTTTGGGTGGCTACTCAAACATCTCTGCAACAGTGCTTGTCAGTAGATTATTTATAAGATGAGTTATAGGGGTACTAGGTCTCATAGAAAGGAGCATCCTGAAGATAGAATGGAAGAAGGTATTCCAAGAACTTCTAGGCCTAGTCAGAGAAGGGGAGGAAAGAAGAAAAGAAATGTTTCTCATACTTCAAGAAGTAAAAAGGATACAAGACAAGAAACTCAAACCAAGCCTAGTCAAGAAGAAAATATTTCAGAATATGAAGAGGCTATTGATTTGGGATTGAACCAGTATGAGGATGAGTTTCAAGTGGGAGATGATGAGTCTGAGACTACTCTCTTAGAATCAGAAGAAATATTTGAAGAGCTCTATGAATTTGAAAGAAGAATCCAAGAACAAGTTACAATTAGACAGCAAAGAGAGAAAGATAAAGAAGACAAAGTAAGACAAGCCATGATAAGGGTTGATCAGCTAAAGAGGTAGTTGTTAGATTTGGAGGCAATTAATTTTGTCCCAGAGCCTGAAAGAGGAGAGGAATAGCTCATTGTGCAGAGAACACATGAGATAACTAGGCCTAGAGATAAAGGCAAATAGAAAGATGTTGGAGTTCAAATCAATGAACAAGTTCATGTGGAAAACCCATTAGAGCAAGGGTTGAGATTAGATGTAGACCTTGAGAAGGCTAGAAAGGAAAAAGAAATATTAGATAAAGAACTAGAGAAGGCAGAATTGGAGGCCATTGCTGTAGAAATAAGGAAAAAGATTGATTTTCTCAAGCATACCTTAGGACCTTCAAATGCTGCTACTTCCTTTTTGGAACAAGGTGGAAATCATGGTAACCTTGCAACCCAAACAAATGGAATTCCAGGTGCTACTAAAATTCCTACTGGTTCAAACACAAAGACATCTACATCTCAAGGAATGGACCCACCTCATGGAGTCCCTATTCATGAAAGGTACAAACAAATTATCTTTTTTGGTATTCCTGGTTATCCTAATATAATTCTTGATGAAATTAGAAAGAAGCTCCAAAGTTTGCTAGGAACAATGTCATCACTTGTGAGGAACATCTAAAAATTTTTATGGATGTAATAGATGATTATAATGTTGAGCTTGATGATGTTGTAATGAAATTATTTGTACAATCTCTAATTGAGGATGCTAGGGATTGGTTTAGAGGATTGTCCCACGCTAGTATAGGATCTTGGAATGAATTTAAGAATTGTTTCAAGGAGCATTATGGAGATAAAACAAATGAGGGTTTTATTTTGAATGAATTCAATAACATAAAGAAAAATTAGAATGAAGAGGTCCTTGAATTTAATATAAGATTCCAAAAGGCTATGCATAGGCTCCTACAAGTTATCAAATTGGATGATAGAGGGTGTCTTGTGACATACTTAAATGCTTTTGATGCAAAGATGGGTTGCCTCTTAAGGGATAAGAACCCTAGAAATCTTGGGGAGGCTTACAAGTTGGCAATCAACATAGAAAGTAATAGAAGAATATCAGGAAAATTAGGGAGAAGAGATGATTATAGGCCTCAAGTGCAAAATAAGAAAGAGATGGGAAGGTCTACTAATTTTCAGCCAAAGGAGGAGGATAATCTAAAGCAGATTCTAAGTGCTTTAGAGGATCTAAAGCTTGATGAAAAAAGAAACAATAGGGTTGCCACAAATGACCTGCCTGTTTCAAGTAATTTTAGCAGGCAACCAAGAATGCAGAATTACCTATACAATACTCAGTGGAAGGATGGCAAGCCCATTTTTCTTGTTAAAAGGGATAGGCCTGCTGATAGGATTCTTGATCCTTTGCAAAGAAATTCAGTTAATATGAATGATGATATCCCATGGTGTATTGCTTGTCAGTCTCCTCATAGTCCAAAGTATTATGTTATTGCTCTGGATTTATCTGAGAACCAAGAACAGGATGAGCAATATGATAAGAGTGGTTGTGCAATGACTTCTTCACATGCATGGGATGAGGCTGACTCTAATGAAGAGGAAGAAGAATTTGATGATGTTGGATGTGGTGCAGTGAAGTGTGAGGAACATGTTTCCTTAAGGAGACCCTCTGATGAAGAAATTGCTCAAATCACTGTAGACATGGTCACTCAAGCCAAGAGTAATTACAATTTGAGAAACAAGATAGTTGGAAGCACAAATGGTAAACCAAGTAGTATGTTTATCAAAAAATCAGAAAAGAGTACACAACAACATGAGGAAAAGGAGAAAGATGATGGTCTTGTCAGTAAGGTTAAAGTAAAAAAGAAGATGGGACCTACTGCAATACCTCAAGGTAAAGCAAAGACACCATAAATAGTTGTTCCTATACCTTAGAAGCAAGATGAATTTGTGCAAAAGGACAAGTCTAACTTGAATTTCCAAAAGGAGGATAAAGATGTCACTAAGATTAAGGAGGACATGGGCAACCATACATATGTTCCCATTGATATGACTAAATTGCTTTCACAAATAACTGTCAATGTTCCATTGTTGGAAATGATGAGAATAGAAGAGCACAAGGTAAAGGCCTTGGATTGGGTAAGTGGTGCTTCTTCAATAAAGCTCCAAGAAATGAGTAGGAGTGATAAGCATCTAGCTTCTTTAGATGACACACCTGATAGTAAAAATGAAGAAATTGTCTCTAAAATTCCTCAGATATTTTTGAATGCAAATGTTGTAAATGTTGCATCAGGGACAGTTGATCCTTTTTTCTTGTCCCTTATGATAAATGGAAAATTATTAAAAAATTGCATGATTGATTCTGGAGCATCAAACACTGTCATGCCTATAGAAATCATGAAGTCACTGGGACTAAAGGTTGATACACCTCATGGGAGATGCCAAGCTATGGACTCAAGAGAAGTACCAGTTATTGGTACCATTAAGGCTTTGCCTTATAAATTAGTAGCATTTCTTGACAAACAATTAACTATGAGTGTTCTTGTAGTTGACATTCCTCCTCAGTATGGAATGCTATTATCTAGAAAATGGAGTGCTTCTATGGGAGGAAGTATTCAATGTGACTTGTCTTTTTCTACTTTTAGCATTGAAGGAGAAAGTGTGAAAGTTACAAGGGAAGCTAGAACTCCACATATGATTGAGGAGGATGAAGATGACAATATGAATTATTTTGTTGACACTGATATTGGCTCTTTCCAAGTTCAGGAGAGAGAAGTGCAAGAAAAGGTTAGGCCTAACCTTTTGGCTGATGATAAGAATAACATGGTAGAAGGTAATATTTTATGGACCCTACATTTTGATGGAGCAAGTTCTAAGGAAGGTGCTAGAGTAGGAGTGCTATTGATATCCCCAAGTGGTAAGACTTTTAAGTTTTCTTTCACTCTCTTGTTCCTTTGAACAAATAATGTTGCTGAATAGGAGGCCCTACTGATTGGTCTGAGATAAGCATCAAAACATGGAATCAAACATCTTAGGGTAATTGGTGATTCTGAGTTAATAATTTCTCAGATTAGATCGAAGTATGCATCTAAGAATCAAAGGCTGAAACAATATAGAAATGTTGTTTGGGATGAAATTGAAGGTTTCAATGCCTTTGGTATTGATTGGGTGGATAGAAGCCAAAATAGGATGGATGACTTATTGGAAAACATAGCACTAAGGCCAGAGGATATTAATTTTGTAGGGATATCTAGGATTGGGTGTAAGTCTAGGCCTTTTATCCCAGATAATGTTGACAATTGGTAGGTATTTTCTGATGATCAGGATATACTAAGGTTTTTGTAGTGTGATTCTCATTTTGATGGTCAGGAGATGGATTTCAGCACTTATGTTGACATAAGAGATGGAAAAGAAAATGTTCTTGGGAAGGAGGTTTCACAATTAAAATCAAATAGGATCCCAAGGGGATTGGTTTCTCTTGAGAGGGCATTTGATGACAAAGAAAGGACTTGTCTTTCTAAATTTGTTGATAAGGTCAATGATTTTGAGGAAATAAATTTAGGAACAAGTCAACTACCCAAAAATGTTTACATGGGTAAATGTTTGTCCCAAAGAACTAGGAACAATCTAATTGATCTTCTCAAAAAATTTAGACATGTTTTTGCATGGTCTTATGATGATTTGAAAGCCTATAGAGAAGATCTATTCCAGCATGAGATAATGTTGAAGGAAGGAAATAAACCTTTTAGGAAAAAGTTAAGGCCCATGAATCCTACCTTGGCACCAAAAATGCAAGATGAACTCAAAAAGATGATGGATGCTGGCATCATCAAGCCTGTCAGACATTCTACTTGGGTGTCAAACTTGGTTCCAATCAGAAAAAAGAATGGTGACATTAGGTTATGTGTTGATTTTAGGAACTTGAATGTCAATTTTTTGAAGGACAATTATGGTTTGCCTAATATGGAGAATATGTTTTAGAGGGTTACTGGATCAAAGTTAATGTCCATGATGGATGGTTTCTCTAGATATAATCAGGTCATGGTCAAGGAGTCAGAACAGTTCAAGACTGCATTCACTACCCCTTGGGGAACATATGTTTATGTTAGAATGCCTTTTGGTCTGACAAATGCAGGAGCTAATTTTTAGAGAGCTATGGATGTGGCCTTTGTAGACTTCATAAAAAAATTTCTAGTGGTGTATTAGGATGATCTCATAGCATATTCAAACAAGGAAAGTTAGCACTGTGAACATCTTGAGAAAATTTTTATTAGGGCCTTGGAGTATGGGATTTCTTTGAATCCAAAGAAGTGTTCCTTTGGTGTTGTGGAAGACAAGCTCTTAGGACATATTGTGTCCAAGGATGGAGTGAGAATTGACCCTAAAAGGGTTATGGCTATAGACAAGCTTTCACCACCTAGAAATGTTAAAGCAATACAATCCTTCTTTGGGTAGGTTAACTTTTTAAGGAGATTTGTTACAAATTTTGCAGAAATCAATATCCCTATCTCTAGAATGTTGAAAAAAGAGGCAAAGATTGAATGGAATGAAGAAGCAGATGAATCTTTCAAAAGTATCAAAAAGGCCATCGAAGATGCTCCTATTTTGAGGACACCTGATTATGGTAAGCCCATGCAGATATTTTCTTTTACTTCTTGTCATACAGTTGCAACAGTTTTATTGCAGAAGAATTCAGATGGATATGAACAACCTATATCATTCTTTAGTAAATCCCTACAAGAAGTAGAATTGAAATATGATATTACTAAGAAACAGGCTTATGCCTTAGTCAAAGTAGTCAAGGCTTTTAGATGTTACCTTGTGGGAGCTAAGGTGGTTTCTTATGTTCCTAGTGCTGTAGTTAAGGATATATTGGTGCAACAAGAAGTTTCAGGGAAAAGATGTAGATGGATCAATAGGATCCAATAGTTTAATATTGATATCCAAATTACAAAGTTGGTAAGAGGCTTAGGTCTTGCAAAATTAATCACACAAAGCAATTTAATGGCAAATCATGTAAATGTGTTAGAAGAAGAACAAAGGCCATATGTTTGTGATTTGGATTATTGTGATTGGTACAAAGATGTTTTTGGTTACTTGTAGAAATTCATCCTTCCCCCTAAGAGGATGAAAATAAAAGGAGAACTGTCAAGTTGCAATCTGCAAGGTATGCCATTATACATGGTAAGTTATGGTGGAGAAGCAATGAAGGAGTATTGCTAAAGTGCATAGACCATGAGAGGTTTGAGTATCTGTTAAAGGAAATGCACTAAGGTGTTTGTGGAGGACACTATATGGTAAAGACCACAGTTCACAAGATCCTTAGGTCTAGATTTTGGTGGCCTACAGTTTTCAAGGATACACATCAGTTTGTAAGAAGGTGTGATGCATGTCAGAGATTTTCTAGAAAGTTGAAGTTTAATGGAAATTTTCCACTTCGACCTATTACAGTTCAGGATCCTTTCCAAAAGTGGGGTATTGACTTTATTGGGGAGATTGCAAACAAGTCTAGTGGTGGACATTCTTACATACTGGTGGCAACAGACTATTTTACCAAGTGGGTTGAAGCTATCCCTACTATAAAGGCTACTAGCAAAGTGGTGGTGGATTTTATGATGCATAACATCCTTACCAGGTTTGGTTGCCCAAAGGTAATTATGGTTGATAATGCAATGTATTTTAGATCATAGGAATTTAGTGATTTTTGTCAGCAATATGGGATACACATTTTATTTTCTTCCCCATATCATCCACAAGGGAATGGCCAAGCTGAGTCCAATAATAAAATCCTGATCAAGATTCTCAAGAGAGTGTTGGACAAGAATAGGAAATCCTGGGACTCAAAGTTATGGTGGGCACTATGGGCTGACATGGTAACTATTAAGAAGGCCATAGGTTGTGCTCCATTTGATTTGGTATATGGAATAAGTGCTAGATCACCTCAAAATAATCTATTGCATATGTATAAGTTCATCCAGGCATATGATGAGGACTTGAATGATGAGATGAGGGTAAGAATGGATGAGCTGATCCAGTTGGAAGAGGTAAGGAGAGATGCACATGAAAGAAATGAGGCATTGTAGAGACAATGTAAGAATTTATTTGATAGAAGGGCTACTCAAAGGAGTTTTGAAGTTGATGACCTTGTCCTGATATGGAATGCAAGGTTAGAAGATAAGGGGAAGCATGGAAAGTTTGATCCAATTTGGTTGGGCCCTTATCTTATTGAAAGAAAGTGGGGGACAGATTCATATGTCCTGAAGGATTTAACTGGTGGTACTTTGGAATTGCCTATTCATGGACAATTCCTAAAGTTTTACTTCTCTTCAAGTATCTTTTCCATGAGTAGTAGTTAGGTTTCCCCTTATACAGTCCTTTGTTTTTGCTTTTTGGGTCAAAATTTTGAGTTGGTCTGCTCTTCCAGGAGATTCTAGCTTGCTTGTTGTATCTACAGGAGATACATGTCCCTGAGTATGAGCCACTTTTAGCACTGGTAAAAATTTTCATCGCTCTATCTTTTTTCTACCGGTCCCTGCAGTTGTTTTTAGGTCTCTGGCTCAAGCCCTAGGTGAAAATTTTGAAAAACTAGCCATTGTAGTGAAAATGCCTTAGCCTTGTTCTAATTTTGTGTTTCTTTATTTAGGCCACTTAAAACTCTAAATGCATGTGCTAAATTGTTAACCCTTTGTCACATGATCACGTGAACCTTTTTCATGTTATGTGATCTTGCAACTAAAGGTTTTATTTTGGGCCCCTTTTAATTTTTGTTGCTTTTCCTAGGTCTCCTCAGTTAATCTTTCCTAAGTCTACAAGCTCGATGGTGTTTTAATTTTTCCTAAGTCGGTGCCTTAATATTTTCTATGTTTTTGGCTTGATGTTTCCCAGGCCCAATCTCTCTGACACCATCTCAATTCGATGGTTGTCATTAAGGCACAAGGGATTTTTTAGAGCTATGCGAGGTCGCGACAACTGTTGATTCTCTTTATGACATAGCACTTCAAACTGTGGGTCCATAATGACATGTATGCACAAATGGAAATCTTTGATTGGTCCATGTATTAATATGTTGGCAGTTGTCAATGGGACCTGGTTTCCAAGTTTGTCAGAGGGTCCTGACATTGTTAGAAAATCAATGATAGGCATATGATCTTATGGGATGTGTTAGAGGCTTAAGATCATGCGACGACTGTTGATTCTACCTTTTTCAGAGGGGATAAAGTGCAGCGGGTCCACATGCCAGGTGTGTTGATTTGTCATTATCTAATTGGTCCACGTTGTGTGACTAGACATGTTGTCTGTGGGGCCAGGTTTTTCGAGGTTCAGTGGGTTTTGACACTTGCAAACCATCGACAGTCGGTGTGTAGTCTGATGGGTTTTTTATGACACATGAAAACTTTAGACGGTTGTTGATCTCTTTCGATGGCAAAAGGTTGTCAGAGTAGGCAAAGATTCTTGATCCGATGGTTGTCTTATGATCTGGAGGAATCTTGGAGGTCTATTGGAGGATGAGACAACCATTGATCTTCTTGATGCAGGCCTAGTAAATTTTCTTAGTCTTTTGGCGGTTTGGATAAAGTTTTGGTAGTTTTGACAAATGCTTGCTTTGTTCGCTAGTTCGCATGATGTTTTGGCGAGGGGTCTAAAAACTTAGTGATTTGGCAAACAATGTTTGCATAATAGCCAAATAATTTAGCAGTGCTCTCAAATTTCTCATGAATGGGTGAAGGTTTTTTTAGTTTCGTATTCGCCAAATTCTTATAAAGTAAAAACATAACCTGGGAAAAGGGAAAGCATCTAACGGTCATGATATAAACCAAGTTTAGATTTGAATGTGGGCCATTGATACATTGGTAAGCACCATAAAGTAGTCATTCTTTGTAGATTTGAAAATTTGAAAGCTTTCCAGCGACAGAAAGGACCAGAATTGAATGTTTCGATGGCCGAACTTAATAGAAATGATTTGCAGTTGTTGTGGTGTGGTCCAGTGAGTATGATGATTGACTGCAGGGAGTTTTATGCCATGGGGGGAATGAATAAACAGTGCTTGAGGCATGTTGCAGGGGTCAAATCAGATGAATTTGCAAGAATTTCATGATCTTCAATACATCCAAAAGAATTACCATAAGTGAAGATTGAATTTTAGATCTGATTGCTCAGGGTTGCTTGGTTTTCCCTCCAGTGTATTAATTTTTGATCTATTTGAATTGTTTTGGTGGGTGGAAACCCTAACCCTTACCCTAGTTATCTATAGCTTGTTTCATCCTAACTTGTGTAGGATTCCAAGGTAACTGGTGGTATATAGTGTTGAATTTTTTTATTTTGAAGGGGTTCCAGTTTCAAAGTTTAGAATCAGTCCCTTGTTTCTGGTCCCAAGGTTTTGTAATAGTTTTTGACTCAGTGTTTATTAATGAAAGAAGAAACTTGTAGGTCTAATCTATAATTTGCAAGTAGGGTGTCTTGTGATTTATTGTATACATAGAATAAATTCATCATACTTAATACAAATATTTGACTCTTATCTCTCCTTTGTGTCAATTCAAGTAAGCTTTGAGTTTTCTAGCTCATTACATGGTGTTTTTATGTATGTATCTTCATTTTTGAGTTCTGATCTAGGATTGGATTAAAAAATGCTCTAAATGAGATATAAGTTTTCCCTTGTCTATGTAAGGATGTTTTGTAAGTAGTAAAGATTAAGATAAATGTATTTATGGCTATGAATTCTCAGATATTCTCAAATCTGTGTGTCTTTGTGTCTAGGAAATCTTGCCCAATGGATGAGGCACTAGCCTAAATGAGTATCTCTCTTGTTAACATACATTAATTGAGGTTATTACATTCCAAAATATTAAAATCAATAACCTTTCTAAGCTTTAAGTCTTTGGTTGTGTGGTTTTGTCACCGCATAGTAATGGAGAGTCAATGAATGTGAGGTTAGCATTTAGTACTTTCTTACTATCAATCTGTTGTTTAGACCCAGTCTTTGGTGTGTGAAGTATATTTTTCACTGGGTTAGGTGCACCCACCTTGGTTTTGCAGAGCTAGAAGTGAAGAGGGCATTCTTGCTCCTATAGTTGGTCCAATTACCCTAAGATCCTTATATATTTTTGAATTAACCAATCCTAAAATCAACCTGAGGGTATATTGGCAGCCTAAGAGCATAAGCATCCATTTTGAACATCAACAAAACCAAGAAATGAAGAATTTAGGAATTGATGAGCCTCTTTAATGGCCATGTTTCTAAGTACTTTTTATTTCCTTTTAGTAGTTTACTTGCATAGCAGATACAAGAAATTATGGTTTTATATTTATATTTTATGTGTAAAGACATAAAGTAGGAATGTGGATGATAAAAGAACATGGTATATTTTCTTGAAACGTATTGACAGAAATGGTAGAATATAGTAATTATATATGATAATGAATGACCCTTTGCCTATGCTATGTTTTTGGGTAGTTTCCTCCTTGTAGCCATATGCCTCACAAGAGTATTAATTAGAACTTAGCACTTTCTTCCTAATATTAATGATATGAATATGTAGGTATCGAAGGTTGTGTGTGCATTAATCATTTTGTAGGTATTAGTTATGGCATATTTAAATATCGACATAGTGGTGCTGAAGAAGTCAAATCCAACTATTGTTGCAAGATCTTCACATGAGGAACAAGTCAATACCATTTCCTATTAAATGTAGCTCACGGATCTAGTACCCACAATGCACTATATTCTGGGAGGACTTATTCTTGATAAATGCTATTTTTGTTATAAGATATTATGAATCTATAAAAATCCATATTAATGGAGTGATCTTAGATTTAGGGAGTAGTTATAGTTTTCCTCTAAATAAGATGACTTTTGTAACTCTTTGGAGTTAGTCAATTTTCATGAATAGAAACTATTGTAGCTATAACACTGTTTCAATCCAAGTGTACTTATTTTCCATGAATGAATAGAATGCAGAGTTTGAGTTCCATATGTTAGAGTAGGAATCATTTTAGTGCTTACTTAGAAGTGAAGTAGAACTCGGTTGTTCTTGTAGCCACTACTAACAGAACTAGTAGATTGTTCCCATAGCATAGGCGGTTAGAGTAAATCTTATCTGTGATTACTTTTTTTTCTAAAGTAACTCATTTACTTGTACTAGCATAGATTTCTTGAAGCTTAATGTATTTGAATTTCATAGATTATTCAGGAAGATCAAGAGAGTTTGAAGCATATACTTTGCAGATGCCATTCCAATTTTACATCCTTGGCTAATAATTAAATGAGATTGAATGATCTAATTAGCAACTAGTTAGGGTGTCCAATCCTAAAATAAATAGTCCAAGACTAAGATAAGATAATGTTCACCTATCCTTGGGGAACCTTTTCTTATTCAGCCTTGCCATTTGGATTGTGCAATGCACAAGCTACTTTCTTGTGTAGGAGCACCCTTCTAAGGTCTCCCACCTTCTAGTTTTTTTTGTGTGAACTTCTTCCATGAATTATTTAATTAGAATAAAAGCTTCAAGCTCATTTTGTGTGTATCTAGGCCTAGTCTAGGTCCTAGAAGTTCAGATGGTCTTTCCTATGTAAATGCAACATTGATTCAAGGAATGTTGTCATCTTGAAATTAGTGCTTTGATAGGAGGTTTGGAGTCTTAGATTAGTTTGGTTGAATTTGAGCACATGTGAGTGCTTTAGGAGGCTTTAATTAGAGGTCATTGAAGAATGGAGGTAAGGTTGTTTTAGGCAACAAAAGTTGCTTAAAAGTTGTCAACAACTTTTAAAAATTGCTAAGAAACTTTTCCATTGATGTAACCTAACCTAACCTCTGTAGCTAAGAAGCCCTAACCTCACACACATATTGAGGAGAAGTCTATATTAGGCTTGAAAAACCCTAATGTAAAGGTTGGTATTCCTATTGTATGATCGTAGTACAACAGACCAGTCTGAACGTTGCTGGAGAAAAATAATCATTGTTTTAGATTGTTGGAATGTGAATATTTGGAGTTTGGTGTGCAAATTTGTTGGAGTATTTACTTTTTGTGTGTTTTCCCTTCATTTCTATACATTAGATTAGTTTCTAAAGGTTTTGGTGTGTTTTAGTTTGTGTTCTTTCATTTTCTTAGTGCTCTGCCAGTTTTGGAGAGCTTTGTACATATGGGCCTATAGCTATTGATTCCACCATGGAAACAACATGGAACTATGGAGTCTAAAAATATAGAACCCAATATATAATACTATGAAAGTAGGGCCCTAGAAAACAAGAGCAAACAAGTGTTTGACAAAGCCCTAGGTGAGCTTGACATTGCCTGACTAGTAGCAGTCAACAGACAAAGTGCTCCAGGTGACAAAGGAAGGAGTTCCAAGACTAACCCTTTTGAGGAAGTGAAGAGGAGTGTTTGAAGGTGTAGTATTGTGAAGGAGAAGGTTTGAAGAGCCTTGGAAAGGTACTTTTGAAGAATAGGATAGTGAAGAGTCCCCCAAACCCTTAAAACCCTCAAATTTGTCAAAGGTACTGTACGACCTGTTGGAAGCCTGAGACCCCAAAAATCCTTGAGAATGGGTCATTCGGAGAAAATGTTCTTTAGAATAGGGGTGGTGATTCTTTGTGGAAAGGGTGTCAAATTCCCTATAAAACCAGAAGGAGGGCTAATTAGGCTTCTTCCTTGTAGCCCTAAAATACAAAGAAACCTGTCAGCTCTTTTTCATGTAGAATCACCAATATAGTTTTCAAACTTGACTCTCGGGTTCTCAACTCTGGATTCTTACAGGGAAAAGGCTAATTGATAAGGACCAAGTCCTTCTTCTACTTCGGGTTCCACAGACCCAGGTGGGTGTACCTATCTTCAGACTCAATGCTCCGCAATCATATTAACGGAAGTAAACACTCATTGCAAAAAAATGGCAAGTGTGACAAGGATAAACTCCTTCTTCTTTTCAAGTTTTGAACTCAGGCAGGTTAACCCATGTCAGATCTACTTCTTGAAAGGATCACAACACTAGTTTATATCCTTGATACAAACTTTATCTTCTCAATCATACAAACATACATGAAAGTAAATTATTATTTAAGTTTTGTTGAGGGTGAGATCTCTGCAAATCGAGGATAGACCAGTGCCTTATCTTTAGGTATAGAGTCAAACAGTGAAACATATACTTAAAGAAATATTCTAAATAAAATACAAACAAATCCCAAATGAAATGCCTTACAATTCATCCTCTCTTAAACACATTTGATCATCAAATTCTTGCCAAATTCCTAAGCTCTCAAAAATTAACCTAAAGACATTACCCTTTCCTTGAAAGGAGCTAGAGATTAAAATCATAGATAATTTGTAAATGGTATATCAAAACTACCTTATAGATTCAATACACAAAAGCCACATAATTCAAACAAGAAGACAATTGAAATCATGCAAGGGAATTCTATTGTATTCCAATAAAATTTCACTGTATCAATACATTTCAAAATCTGATAAAATATTCTAAGATTTCAACAATGGAGCCAAGCCTCTATAACATATTTTTCAACCTCCTTTGAAATAAACAAAGACTTACTACTTATACCAATCAGCCATCTTGGAATCCTCGAAAGGATTAAACAAGCTTCAGATGGCTGTTAAAAGATCTTTCGCTAAAAATAAGATTACAAACAGAGAAAGTTGTTTGCGACAACAGATTACAAATATCTATTTCCAACAATCCCGCAAGTGGCATCTTTGTCTAAAGATATTTCAGAGCAGTTGCTAAATTTGTTGCATGAATGATGACCGCCATTCGGATAATTTACATCATCCTTTATTTGAAACCCCTCTTCCTCCAATTCTGTATCAAGTTCCATACATAATTCAAATTTGGCCAGGTGTCACCTTCATGTCTATGACAACTTGTTTGACATCGTTGTCCCTTTTTACCTTGATCTTCAAAGGTTTGGAATACTAACACCTGCCACTTCTTCACCTGATTGCCCTTTCTTCTAAATCTTCTGATAGATATGTGGATTCCCAAGTCATGTAGGTTTCTTCACTTGGCCAATGAAAGGCAAGGACCTCATCTTTCTTTGGGGACAACTTTTCCCACTCAGCAACCAACTGATGAACCTCTATTCTCACATTAGCAAAGTATAACCTAGCATCCTGAAGGAGTTCAATAAAGTGTACAAGTGGGCTATTATCATCTGTACATAGAATGGCATTTACTTTAGTCAGTACTTGTCTATCTATTTGCTCCATCCATTTACCTTTATCCTTGATTACCCCATCTGCCTTAATAAGACTAGGGAAAATTTGGAAATCATCTTGGAAATATCTTGTCCTTAAGATTTCTGACCTTCTTCTTATACTCTCCCTATTTTGGAGTGATTTGTTTAAACTTTGCAATCATCTCTATTTTCACTGCTTCCTCTATGACTTGTAAATCCTTCTCCGAATTCTCGTCATGTCTCTTCTCATAGATTTCTTGAAATTATTTGACGTTTAATTTCCAAAGAAATTGCATAAAGGCCCTAGTTTTAACAAAAGTGTCATTAACCAAAAATTATTCACAAGCTTGCTTGATTACAGGGTCCATTTCAGTACTTGCTAACTTCCCTGCTGTTAAATCCAACTTGGGTTCTTTTGGTAGCTCTGGCACTCCCTCATTTACTTCTTCATAAGTCATAAAGATTTGACCTAGAGCATCTACTTGATGTACTTGTTCTGCAATCTCTTGGTCATCAAAAATTCTTATAGGAGACTGTGATGGGGAGTACTCCTTTTCCACATGAGTAGGTCTCTCTTCCAATCTTTGCCTTTTTGATGGGGGTGGAGAATCAATTATATCTTTAGAAGTCTGAGGACAAGGAGAATCGGGGATCTCCATAATCTCCTTTTGTTTTCCAACCCGTTGTGAGGTTGATGGGATATCCCTTTTATCCATCTACTTTTGCTGGCTCTATTCTGGTATCACCACATTGTAACCAGTCTTCTTTTGCACCATATACCTCCCCGGGGGTAAACCTTTTGCAAACACAGGCTTGCTCAACAATTGTCTAGCCTTTTCTGGATCATCCTTCATAACCTTTTCCTTCTTCTCATTTAAAGTCTAAAAAATATCCTGAAAACAATTCATGAGAGTGTCTATTTTCTTCCCCATTGGAGTTATGCTTTTTAGGGGATCCCATCCTGAATCAAATTGCTAGATAAAATCTAGTGTCTTCCTGTATACCAACCATTTTTCTTTCATAACCTCTTGTTCCTGTATCTTTGCTACATTCCAGATAATATCTTCAGGAAAATTAAAAATATGGTTGATCATGGCACACTTGGCTCTCTTTTTAAAAATTTCATTATAGAAACCTTCTAGATCTGTTGTTCTAGCAATTGCAATAGCCATATGGTATGGAGCCAAAATTTTATCCATGTAAACCCATCCACCCTTGGTAATTATGAATTGATGGGAAATGGTAACATTTGGGAATAAAGTTCCCTTACCTTTTCCATTGAGGGCACACTCCTCAATATCTCCTAATTGCCTCAAGAACTCTGCAATTCCATTTCTAAGGGGTACTTGATAGGGAAATATAAAAGGGGTCCCCCTGAAACCATACAACCTGATAACAATTGATACATTGTAGAAAATAACATCTCCCCAATTGTGTATGATGTTCAGGTTCTTAGCAAACTGGTTTGGCCTAACAAGCTATGCCAACACTGTTGGGATTCTTGGGTTGTCTAAGACAAACAACTTCCTGAGTCTAGCTGCAAAACATTTATGAAAATTGATAAAACTATGATCCTTCTTATCCCAGGTCATTGTGAGGCTCCATAGTTGGACTGGCATGTCTTCATCATCCTTCTTTCTCACCAATTCTATTTCTTATTCAAAATAGCTTGCTCCTTTAAACAGAAACATGTACATTATGAAAGAGAACCAGCAAAAGGGCATGTCACCTTCATTCTTTTGAATCTTTACTAATCCATGATGGATTAATTCAGCAATAAAAGGAGCAAAATCAAAAGTGATAGACACGTGTGCATGTAAAATTTGGATCATCATGCACATCAAGTGTATTGGCATCCTTTCAGTAACATCCTCTCCAAAAACCTAACATAAGGACCAATATGCACCCCTAGCTTTGAGATCAAAATATTCTATTTTAAAAGTCTCCGGAGTGTTCTGCCCCACAACAACCATTTTTCCAATTTTGGTGCAGAAATCCTTCAACAACTTGCCTCTAAAATAGTTCCTTTGTGCATTATACACTTGCCTTAGTTCTTCAAAGTTAATGCTCTCCAAACTTTCTGAGGGTTCACTTAACCCGAACACCTTCCTGATTTCTTCAGCAGAAACTTTAAACAATAACACTCCCTTTGCATCCCTAATTTCTTTAGTGATTGGATCATAATTCTTTGCAACCTGGGTCATCAAATCTACATCTAAAAAGACACCAGGCACGACAAGTTTCCTAGGTCAGATTTCCATATATTGCTTGCAGGGTGAGGGGCATTTCTCTGACTAAAACCTACTTTGAATAATTCCAGTCCTGTGGTATCAGAGTCACCTCTTGCGTTGATAGTAACTGCAATAAATCTTCATGCAAACCTCTTTCACTATACTCTATTTTACTTGACAATTCTTTCCTAGGGGCCATCTTAAGCTTTATCTTTAAAAGAAACCTTTGCAAGATAGACAAAATACAGAACTGTGATTCTTTTAGCAAGGAAGAAAATCGCACAAGAATTTCACCAACCTTTTTTCTTATAAACCACCCAGGAATAGCAGCCAAACCTCAGAATTCTTCACGCCCGAGTCTCTGCAAATTTTTGATCTCTTTGTGCTTCTAAAAGTGTGCAAAATTCTGATATATGAGCCACTAAAGTAGTCCTGTCAACAATTAATTTAGAATGATTGAAACAATTACTCCTCCGGAAGAGCGAACTATCACTTCTTCAATGAGAAGCCTCAACTTTGCACCATTTTATCTTCAGTTTGAAAGAGAACCATCGATCCTCATTAGCAGATGATCTAACAGCCTATCACATGATTGCATGGCATAAAAAACACTCACATGAACATGCGACTAACTGTCACATTACCTTTCTATTTTTGGTGGTCTCTTGTAACTTCCTCCGTTAACATAAAATGCTATTCGCATGATCTCATAGCTTAAAAGAAGCTTATGCGAACATGTGAAAACCCATTAGCATTCACCATCACTGTCTTCTTTTATATCACCAGTCCCACCTCACCTTTGTTAATAAATAAATTCCACGCTTGCAACACTTGGCAGAATGTTAGGTACTTTCTTTCTTTCCGAGCACCAGTGTCTACTGACACTAACCAATGAGAAAACATTATTTATGCACATCTGACAAAGGTGACTGGAGAATCCCACTTGATTCAACACAAGATCAACGGCCTGTCACATAATTGCATGGCTTGGAAGATCCCATGTGATTATATGACAGTCATCCGATCTTCTCCTTTACTGCTTTAAACCCTTGGAGATTCTTCTATTATCAGCCCTATTGTTCTTGGCAAATAGAAGGCCGCCACTTGTGAGATACTTGTCAGTGGTCCCACCTTATTTCCACATCAGGCTGTGTTATAAAATCAATAGTCATTTCACATGTTTGCATGGCTTGGAAATATTCCATGCGAACACGCGACCACCTTTAGATCTTCTTTGAAGATTCATGGTTGGATGAAACTTGAAACATTAGAATACAAGGTAATTAGGTCATAAGAAGTGTTATTTATACCACCGAGTTTCTAGACTTAGGAAGAAATATAACCCCTGCATAAAAATAAATGCATGTGCTCTTTAATGGACCTAAGTGACCTAAAAGTAACACTCAAAAAGAAATGAAGTAATTGACCTAGGATTTATTTTGAAAATGGCAAATATTTTGGGGTTTTTGACATGAATTCAATATTCTTCAAGGACAAGACCTAGGGTAAGGATTTTTGAAATAGGGTTATGACAATTTTTGAAGACATTCCGGCACCTGTACCTAGGACAACTTCATAGACCAAAGGACTAAACCAACATTTGGACAAAAACTTCAGAAATTTAAGAATACTCCCAATAGTGGCTCTATCTGGGGATGCTTGATTGCAAAATCATAGCAAGAACTTACGAATCTCTGGGAGGTAGACCACAAGACCTTAACCTAAAATAGGAAACAAACACACAATAGAAACAAACACACCTATACATATATACAAGCCTACTGTGCATGGAAAAAGAATTAACTGAAGAAAATTTTTAGAAATTGTCCATGCACTGGCAATTCCTGCTCTTCACCATCCAAATTTTGTAAGAAATATGAGTCCTTACATGGGTCTGATGAACAATATAAGGTCCCATCCATAAGGACTCAAATTTTTTGTGTTTCCATTTATCTTCAGCCCTGGCATTCCATTGGAGAACCATATCACCAGGCTGGAATTTTCTCACAGTTGCTCTCTTATCAAAAAGATATTTCATCTTCTACTGCAACTTCATATTTTCCTTTTGTCCCTCCCTTTTAATCTCATCTAATTCAATCAGCTGAACCATTCTCTCCTGTAGTGGATCACTGATTTCCATGTCCTCTTCTTGCATAAACTTATAGATCAGAAGGAGGTTATTTACTAGCAATCTTGATTTAGCACCATATACCATTTCAAAAGGGGACTTACGAGTAGCCCTCTTCTCAAAAATCCTATCAGCCCATAGTGCTAACTTTAATTTTACATGCCAGCTTCTCTTATTCTTTTCTAGGGTTTTCTTCAGAATCTGCAAAATACTCTTGTTGCTGGATTCAGCCTGTCCATTGGCTTGTGGATGATAAGGGGATGAGTAAGACAATACTATGCCCATTTTTGAGCAAAAATCAATGATCTCCTATGACCTGAAGCTCATAGCATTGTCAACAACCAATTTAACAGGGACACCAAATCTAGTAATTATGTTGTTCATCAGAAACTCGATCACAACAGCACTGGTTGCCCTTTTGGTTGGGATGGCTTCAATCCATTTGGTGAAATAATCAGTAGCCACCAAAATGTGACTATGTCCCCCACTAGACTTCTCAGAGAATTCTCCAATAAAATCCATACCCCACATTGCAAAAGGAGCTTCTGCAACCACAGGGTTCAATAATAATGCACCTGAAAACTTCAATTTTTTAGAGAACTTTGACAAGGTTCACACTTCCTCACATAAGAATGAGTGTCTTTGAACAACACAGGCCAATAGTATCTAGCTCTTAAGATTTTATGAGTTTTTGATCGAGCAGAATGATGTCCTCCACACATTCCAAAGTGCATTTCCTTTAACATTTTCTTTGATTGATGCTTATCCAGACAAAAGAGTAAAATACCATCATTATCCTTCCAGTACAAATCACCCTGGATCAACACATATCTCTGAGCTTGCAATCTTAGAATCCTTCTTTGATTATCATTTAAATCAGGTGGACATTTAGCATTTTTAATAAAATAAATAACATCCTTGTACCAGGGTTGCATTTCAATACTAGTAATCATATCAATGTTAGTAGCAACATTATTTACCTGAACAAGGTTCATGTTTTCCTCAGTCATTAACTTAGCAAGTCCCAATCCTCTCACCAATTTTGTAATATTAATTTCCAAGTCAAACTCTTGAATCTTATTTATCCATTTGCACCTTTTTCCTATGACTTCACTTTGTGTTAAGATATCCTTCACTGCAGCATGAGGCACATAAGCACTAACCTTTGCACAGACCAGATATGTTCTGAAAGTTTTGACTGCCTTCACAAGTGCATAGGCTTTCTTTTCAATTAGTTCATAATTTAATTCAGTAGATTGTAATGACTTGCTGAAAAAGGCTATAGGATGCTCATACCCTTCTTGATCCTTTTGCAAAATGATAGCTGCAATAGTATGAAAAGATGCAAAGGAAAATAGAGAAAATAGTTTCAAGTAATCAGGGGATACCAAAATCGGGGCCTCCTAAATTGCTTGTTTGATTTTTGCAAAAGCTTGCTGAGCTTCAAGGTTCCAATCAAACTTCACATCCTTCTTTAGGAACTTCACTATGGGCTTGACCAATTCTGCAAAGTTAGCAATAAATCTTCTTACAAAATTAATCTATCCCAAAAATGACTGGACACCTTTTATGTTCTTTGGTGGAGGGACCTTTTGAATCACTTGTACTCTTTCAAGATCAATCTTGACTCCTTCTTTTGACACTATGTGTCCAAGTAACTTCCCCTCTGTCATAGAAAATTGACACTTTTTGGGATTCAAGGACACACCAAATTCTAAGGCCTTAAGAATGACCTTCTCCAAATGGGAACAATGATCCTCAACTTTCTTGGAATAAGTAGTGAGATCATCTTGATAAACAACCATTAAAACATTTATCAATTCCTCAAATGCAACATCCATGGCTCTCTGAAATGTTGCTCCAGCATTTTTTAGACCAAAAAGCATGCGAACATATACATATGTTCCCCATGGGGTTGTAAAGGCTGTCTTAAATTGTTCTGATTCTTTGACCAACACTTGATTATACCCGGAGAAACCATCCATCATTGACAAGAGTTCACATCCAGTCACCCTATGCAACATAGCCTCCATATTGGGCAATCCATAGTTATCCTTAAGTGAAGCTACATTCAGGTTCCTAAAATCAACATAGAGCCTAATATCACCATTGTTTTTCCTTATTGGCACAAGATTTGAGACCCAAGTTGAGTGCCTAATTGGTTTAA
The DNA here is from genome assembly GCA_027943335.1 of Chamaecyparis obtusa. Lineage (NCBI taxonomy): Eukaryota > Viridiplantae > Streptophyta > Pinopsida > Cupressales > Cupressaceae > Chamaecyparis > Chamaecyparis obtusa. The sequence goes on from BSBK01009957.1 coordinate 137,387, forward strand.
TAATACCAACATCTCTCAGTTTTGTCAACTCAACTTGCATCTTGGTAGCCAATAAAGGGTTAATGGGTCTTTGCTTCTGTCTAAAAGGCTTGGTTTCCTCTTTTAGAGGACTTTCATGCTGAAACAGGTCAGCCCTATAAGCTTTGAGGTCATCATAGGACCAAGCAAATACATGCTTCTACTTTTTTAGAAGTCTTATCAAATTTCCTCTAATCTCTTTACTCAGTTTCTTGCCAATGTATACCATTTGTGGGGAGTTTTCTGAACCCAAGTTTATTTCCTCTAAGTCCTCCATTTTAGTGTTTTACTTCTGAGACAAAAAACCATCATTTATTTTGAACATTCCTTCCAATTCTACTAACCCTTTAGGTATGTGGTTGGATGGCAATTGCACTATCTCATTCCCCATGATGCATTATTTTCCCTCAACACACTATTGTATCTCATTGAGATCTATTTGCTGACCATCATATTGATCAAGGCCTTGAAGGAACCTAAGGATATCTAAGTCATCCTCAAACACTTGCCAATTATATACATTGTCAGGCACTGCAAGCCTAGATTTGACTTCTACCATAGACACACCAGTGAGGGTTATATCTTCACTCTTAAGGGAAACATTTGCAAGAAAATCTACCATGATATTATTAGATCTTTCTACCTAAAGTAGATTGAAAGCATAAAAAAACTCTAGCCTATCCCAAATAGCATGTTTATATAATTTCAACTTTTCATCTTTAGAAGCATACTGAGATCTCAGTTGGGCTATAATCAGCTGGGAATCACCATGAATTTTTAAAGATTTAATACCATGTTTTATGGCCATATCTAAACCCAGTATCAAAGCCTCATACTCATTAGTGTTATTTGTACACTCAAAAGTCAACAAGAAAGAATATTTAAATGTAATACCTGATGGGGAAATGAACACCACACCAGCTCCTGATCCTTCCTTGGAGCATCCACCATCAAAGAAAATTTTCCAAAGCCCATCTTGCTACAAAATCAACTCATCCACAATTGGTTCTATGTTTTTTAACTGAGGTACTATTTCTTCAATCACAAAATTGCTCATGTCAATATCTACAAAACAATTTAGATCCTCCAGAGCAACCACTTCAATCATGACTAAAGAACAGGGCTCCCTGTACAACTTTACCTTAGTTCCATTTATTGGGATGGTAGCATATGATAAATCTAGTTGCAACTTTCCACCCACTGATGCAGCCCATTGTCTTGATAATAACATGCCATAGTGAGGTTTTGTATCAACAACAACCACATCCATTTTATATGTGGCTTCTGGGAATGCAGCAATTTTTACTTCAATTCCAATCAGGCTCCCTACAATAGGTACTGCCCTGTTGTCCATGGCATAACACCTTCCACTAGATGTATCAACTTGCAATCCTAACTCCTTCATCACTTGGTAAGGCATTACAGTTGTAGCAGCACCAAAGTCAATCATGCAATTTTTCAGCAAAAAATTATTTACAAGCAAAGTAACATAGAAAGGATTGATAGAAGAGGGTTCCTGTGTCACAATTGTCCCAACACATACATCACAGATGTCATTAATTGCAATTGGCTTGTCCAGGGATTTCCCTTCATCTTGTAAAATAGGAATAGTTCTCTACTCACTTATGAGAGCCAGGGCTGCTGCTTTGTGCTCTTCTATTTTCAACATTTCAAGCAGAGGAATGGAAACCTTCATTTGGGACAAAGCATGTCTCATATCAAAAGTAGGGGAATCAGTACAAAAATTAGGGTGATCCTTTGACCTACCAAATTTCTTTTTCACCTTGTCGGTAGTAACTTCTTATTTCCCTTTCTTTTCAGCTTCAATCCCTTCATCTTTACTATTTACAATATTGGGCTTTGGGGAGTCCTTATTCTGAGGATTACTTTTGACAAACATTGATCTAGGGACTCCCTGATCATTACCTACCTTTTTGTTCCTCAAATTGTATGAGGATTTTGCTTGTGTAATAGCAGTCACAGTTAAACTCTTAATTTCTTCTTCACTGGGCTTTCTCCATTATCTTTCATCTGACCTGGATTCTACCATGTGAGTCTTAGAGTCATCATTATCAAACTCTTCCTGATCAGACTGAGTAAATATTTGTTGTTCATAATTAGATAAAATCTTCCTCTTATGATCAACATCAGGGCAAATAAATTCATCATTTGAGGACTCAAGATCCTCCATTAGTTCAGTAGTAAACATGTTAATAGTAGGCTTTTCAGATCCTTCATAATCTCCTGCATATGAATCACTAGCCTCTTCTCCCAGAGCCTGAGAAAAAACACACTGGAATGGTGAGTGGGGCATACTATAGGCCACACACCAAGGGGTACTTTCCACATTATGTGCTATATTTTTTTTCAAGGGATCTAGTGTATCTCTTCCCTTTTGGGGTTCATTATTATCAAGAACAGGCCTCCCATCTTTCCAGTTTGTTTTTTAAGGCATATCTCTCAGATTAGGGGCTTTGTCCTACCTTTGATAAGGAGGTCTCACATCTTGAAAGTTTCTACCACCTTTATCAAACCTTGTTGGAAAATCTTTGGTGTTACCAGGCCCTTTGTCCATTCTATCCTCATCTTTGGATGGCCTTGCAAGTTGTGGCCTGGTTTCTTTCCACAATCTACCTTCATCCCTTTTGTACATTTGGCTAGATGCCTTTCGGTTACTCTCAATATTTATAGCCAACTTAAAAGCATCTCTAAGGGTATGGGGATTCTTGTCTCTCAAAAGGTAAGACATCTTACCATCCATAGAATTGAAATAAGTTGTCATGCAAATTGCATCATCTAGCCTCAATACTTGGAACAGTTTATACATAGCCTTTCAGAATCAGCTATTAAACTCTAACATGCTCTCATTGTAATGTTTCTTGATATTATTAAACTCATTGAGCATGTAACTAGAGTTCACATGTTCTGCATATTGCTCTTTAAAGCACCTAACAAATTCTTCCCAAGATGCAATACTGTTCTCAGGTAACCCCCTATACCAATCCCTGGCATCCTCAATCAATGATTGAACAAAGAGCTTCATTATGACATCTTCATGTTCAATTTCATAATCATTTACCTTATCTGTAAAAAATTTCAGATGCTCTTCACAGGTAATAACATTATTCCCAGTAAATAATGGGATCTTCTTTCTGATTTCATTGGGGATGGCATTAGGTTGGCTAAGAATACCATCAAAAAATAGAGACCTATATCTATCCAAATGAACTACTCTTCTTTGGATATTTGGTTGATTCAGAGGGGTAGTTGCAACATTTTGACAGGGTATAGTTCCCACTGTACCACTAGCTATAATGGGAACTTGATTGGGAACTGGTCCAGGTAAAGTTTGTCTAGGGTGAAAGGCTTGAGCATGTGGGAGTGAAGTATTGGGCTGAATGAAAGGAGTTGTTCCTATGGTGATAGGGATAGAGGTACTAGTGGATGTGTTCATGTTAGCATGTAGGAAGGCAATCTTCCTTTTCATTTAATCAGCAGCAGCCTCCAACTCAAGTTTCTCTAGTTGAATAGTCAATTCTTCCTTTTCTTTTCTAGCCTTCTCCAAGTCTATACTTGTTTGAGAATGTACATTAGGAGGAACCACAACTTTCTTAGGCTCATTAATATTTATACCCACCAATTTCTATTTTCCCTTATCAAGGATTTCTTTGGGAGTAGTTATAATCTCTTTATTCCTCTGGATTTTAGAGGGATTCAATTGCCTTAAGACATGGCCTGTTCCCTCAAATTCACCTTGCTTAGGTTTATCATCCTGAGCCTGCTTTCTCAAATCTTCCATGTCACCAAATAAGTCCTTATTTAAACTTTGAACATCTTGGTTTAAATCACTCACTTGGGTCTCATTTTTCTTGGTTCTTTTGAGAAGTTCCTGCCTCTCCATGAGTAAATCATAGATCTACTGTTCCCTTGCTTTCAACCTATTGGCAATCTCAGCCAGTTGTTCACTCTCCTTTTTTCTTAAAGTAATCACCTCTTCTCTCAACTTCTTAGAATCATAGGAGGTGGTCTCAGTAGCAGAGGTTTCTTCTGGTTGTTCTAGAGTTTCTCTTGCAGGGAAATAACCTGCTTCTATGACCTCTATGATTACTTCTTTCTACATGTGCACACTTGGTGTAACCCTCTTGACATGTTTAGGATCATCAAAAGAGGATGAAGACTCATGAGGGAGTGGGACATGAGATCTTTCTTGAGAAGGGCCTTGGGAACTAGCAATATGCTGACCTCTTCTAGACCATTGTTTCCTAATTGGTGTATGGAGCTCGTCACCCATATTATCTTTGGGGTGATCCTTGTAATAAGACCTAGTGTACCTTGGTCGACTCATGGTATAGCACAATAATATTAGTAAAGTTTACAACAACTAGCAACTAGTAGCATAGAGTTTAGAGTCACCACCCACTTTTACGTGGGAATGAAATTATTCTATACTGGTCTACAAATGCACAATAGACAAGATTTGCACTAACCTATTGCACGCTATTCAGAAGGTTATCCCCAGCAGAGTCACCAATTTGTTAGCTCTTTTTCATGTAGAATCACCAATATAGTTTTCAAACTTGACTCTTGGGTTCTCAACTCTGGATTCTTACAAGGAAAAGGCTAATTGATAAGGACCAAGTCCTTCTTCTACTTTGGGTTCCACAGACCCAGGCAGGTGTACCTATCTTTAGACTCAATGCTCTGTAATGATATTAATGGAAGTAAACACTCATTGCAGAAAAATGGCAAGTGTGACAAGGATAAACTCCTTTTCAAGTTTTGAACTCAGGCAGGTTAACCCATGTCAGATCTACTTCTTGAAAGGATCACAACACTTGTTTATATCCTTGATAAAAAATTTATCTTCTTAGTCATACAAACATACATGAAAGTAAATTATTATTTAAGTTTTGTTGAGGGTGAGATCTCTACAAATCAAGGATAGAACAGTGCCTTATCTTCGGGTATAGAGTCAAACAGTGAAACATATACTTACAGAAATCTTCTAAATAAAATACAAACAAATCCCAGATGAAACGCCTTACAATTCATCTTCTCTTAAACACATTTGATCATCAAATTTTTACCAAATTCTTAAGCTCTCAGAAATTAACCTAAAGACATTACCCTTTCCTTGAAAGGAGCTAGAGATTAAAATCACAGATACCTTGTAAATGGTATATCAAAACTACCTTATAGATTCAATACACAAAAGCCACATAATTCAAACAAGAAGACAATTGAAATCATGCAAGGGAATTCTATTGTATTCCAATAAAATTTCACTGTATCAATACATTTCAAAATCTGATAAAATATTCTAAGATTTCAACAATGGAGCCAAGCCTCTATAGTATATTTTTTAACCTCCTTTGAAATAAACAAAGACTTACTACTTATACCAATCAACCATCTTGGAATCCTTGAAAGGATGCAACAAGCTTCAGATTGCTATTAAAAGATCTTGCACTAAAAATAAGATTACAAACAGAGAAAGTTGTTTGTGACAACAGATTACAAATATCTATTTCCAACAATCCCGGAGGTGGCATCTTTGTCTAAAGATATTTCAGAGAAGTTGCTAAATTTCTTGCATGAATGATGACTGCCATCTGGCTAATTTACATCATCCTCTATTTGAAACCACTCTTCCTCCAATTCTGTATCAAGTTCCATACATAATTCAAATTTGGCTAGGTGTCACCTTCATGTCTATGACAACTTGCTTGACATCTTTGTCCCTTTTAACCTTGATCTTCAAAGGTTTGGAATACTAACACCTGCCGCTTCTTCACTTGATTGCCCTTTCTTCTAAATCTTCTAATAGATATGTGGATTCCAAAGTCATGTAGGTTTCTTCACTTGGCCAATGAAAGGCAAGGACCTCATCTTTCTTTGGGGACAACTTTTCCCACTCAGCAACCAACTGATGAACCTCTATTCTCACATTAGCAAAGTATAACCTAGCATCTTGAAGGAGTTCAATAAAGTGTATGAGTGGGGTATTATCATCTATACATAGAATGGCATTTACTTTAGTCAGTACTTGTCTATCTATTTGCTCCATCCATTGACCTTTATCCTTAATTACCCCATCTGCCTTAATAAGACTAGGGAAAATTTGGAAATCATCCTGGAAATATCTTGTCCTTAAGATTTCTGACCTTCTTCTTATACTCTCCCTATTCTGGAGTGATTTGTTTAAACTTTGCAGTCATCTCTATTTTCACTTCTTCCTCTATGACTTGTAAATCCTTCTCTGGATTCTCTTCATGTCTCTTCTCACAGATTTCTTGAAATTGTTTGATGTTTAATTTCCAAAGAAATTGCATAAAGGCCCTAGTTTTAACAAAAGTGTCATCAACCAAAAAATTTTCACAAGCTTGCTTGATTACAGGGTCCAATTCAGTACCTGCTAACTCCCCTACTGTTAAATCAAACTTGGGTTCTTATGGGAGCTCTCACACTCCCTCATTTACTTCTTCATAAGTCATAAAGATTTGACCTAGAGCATCTACTTGATGTACTTGTTCTGCAATCTCTTGGTGATAAAAAATTCTTATAGGAGACTATGATGGGGAGTACTCCTTTTCCACATGAGCAAGTCTCTCTTCCAATGTTTTCCTTTTTGATGGGGGTGGAGAATCAATTATATCTTTAGAAGTCTGAGGACGAGGAGAATCGGGGATCTCCATAATCTCCTTTTGTTTTCCAACCTGTTGTGAGGTTGATGGGATATCCCTTTTATCTATCTACTTTTGCTAGCTCTGTTCTGGTATCACCACATTGTAACCGTCTTCTTTTACACCATATACCTCCCCGGGGGTAACCCTTTTGCAAACACAGGCTTGCTCAACAATTGTCTAGCCTTTTCTGAATCATCCTTCATAACCTTTTCATTCTTCTCATTTAAAGTCTGAAAAATATCCTGAAAACAATTCATGAGAGTGTCTATTTTCTTCCCCATTGGAGTTATGCTTTTTAGGGGATCCCATCCCGAATCAAATTGCTGGATAAAATCTAGTGTCTTCCTGTATACCAACCATTTTTCTTTCATAACCTCTTGTTCATGTATCTTTGCTACATTCTTGATAATATCTTCAGGCAAATTAAAAATATGGTTGATCATGGCACACTTGGCTCTCTTTTTAAACATTTCATTATAGAAACCTTCTGGATCTGCTGTTCTAGCAATTGCAGTAGCCATATGGTATGGAGCCAAAATTTTATCCATGTAAACCCATCCACCCTTGGTAATTATGAATTTATGGGCAATGGTAACATTTGGGAATAAAGTTCCCTTGCCTTTCCGAGTGAGGGCACACTCCTCAATATCTCCTAATTGCCTCAAGAACTCTGCAATTCCAATTCTAAGGGGTACCTGATAGGGCAATATAAAAGGGGTCCCCCTGAAACCATACAACCTGATAATAGTTGATACATTGTAGAAAATAACATCTCCCCAATTATGTACGATGTTTAGGTTCTTAGCAAACTGGTTTGGCCTAACAAGCTATGCCAACACTGTTGGGATTCTTGGGTTGTCTAAGACAAACAACTTCCTGAGTCTAGCTACAAAACATTTATGAAAATTGATAAAACTATGATCCTTCTTATCCCAGGTCATTGTGAGGCTCCATAGTTGGACTGGCATGTCTTCACCATCCTTCTTTCTCACCAATTCCATTTCTTGTTCAAAATAGCTTGCTCCTTTGAACAAAAACATGTACATTATGAAAGAGTACCCACAAAAGGGCATGTCACCTTCATTCTTTTGAATCTTTACTAATCCATGATGGATTAATTCAGCAATAAAAGGAGCAAAATCAAAAGTGATAGACATGTGTGCATGTAAAATTTGGATCATCATGCATATCAAGTGTATTGGCATCCTTTCACTAACATCCTCTCCAAAAACCTAACATAAGGACCAATATGCACCCCTAGCTCTGAGATCAAAATATTCTATTTTAAAAGGCTCCGGAGTGTTCTGCCCCACAACAACCATTTTTCCAATTTTGGTGCAGAAATCCTTCAACAACTTTCCTCTAAAATAGTTCCTTTGTGCATTATACACTTGCCTTAGTTCTTCAAAGTTAATGCTCTCCAAACTTTCTAAGGGTTCACTTAACCCGAACACCTTCCTAATTTCTTTAGTAGAAACTTTAATGATCTCTTTGTGCTTCTAAAAGTGTGCAAAATTATGATATATGAGCCACTAAAGTAGTCTTGTCAACAATTAATTTAGCATGATTGAAACAATTACTCCTTCGAAAGAGCGAACTGTCACTTCTTCAATGGGAAGCCTCAACTTTGCACCATTTAATCTTCAGTTTGAAAGAGAACCATTGATCCTCATTAGCAGATGATCTAACGGCCTATCACATGATTGCATGGTGTAAAAAACACTCACGTGAACATGTGACTAACCGTCACATTACCTTTCTATTTTTGGCGATCTCTTGTAACTTCCTCTGTTAACATAAAATGCTATTCGCATGATCTCATAGATTAAAAGAAGCTTATGTGAACATGTGAAAACCCGTTAGCATTCACCATCACTATCTTCTTTTATATCACCGGTCCCACCTCCCCTTTGTCAATAAATAAATTCCACACTTGCATTACTTGGCAGAATGTCAGGTACTTTCTTTCCGAGCACCGGTGTCTGCTGACACTAACCAATGAGAAAACATTATTTATGCACATATGTCAAAGGTGAACAGAGAATCACACTTGATTCAATGCAAGATCAATGGCCTGTCACATAATCGCATGGCTTGGAAGATCCCATGCGATTATATGATAGCCGTCGAATCTTTTGCTTTACTGCTTTAAACCCTTGGAGATTCTTTTGTTACCAGCCCTACTGTTCTTGGCAAAAAGAAGGCCGCCACTTGTGAGATACTTGTCAGTGGTCCCACCTTGTTTCTACATCAGGCTGTGTTATAAAATCAATGGTCATTTTTCATGTTTGCATGGCTTGGAAATATTCCATGCGAACACGCGACCACCTTTAGATCTTCTTTGAAGATTCACGGTTGGATGAAACTTGAAACATTAGAAGACAAGGTAATTAGGTCATAAGAAGTGTTATTTATACCACCGGGTTTCTAGACTTAGGAAGAAATATAACCCCCACATAAAAATAAATGCATGTGATTTTTAATGGACCTAAGTGACTTAAAAGTAACACTCGAAAAGAAATGAAGTAATTGACCTAGGATTTATTTTGAAAATGGCAAACATTTTGGGGTTTTTGACATGAATTCAAAATTCTTCAAGGACAAGACCTAGGGTAAGGATTTTTGAAATAGGGTTATGACAATTTTTGAAGACATTCTGGCACCTGTACCTAGGACAACTTCACAGACCAGAGGACTAAACCAACGTTTGGACAAAAACCTTAGGAATTTAAGAATACTCCCAACACAACCCTCAAATTGGGTGATGAACCAACCAAGACAATGCATTGAAAAGGTGTCAAATGCCTTAAATTAATCTTGGAACTCATAAAATTAACTGTTGGAGTTTTGGAAAGAGTTGGAAGCCTAAAAGACCCTTATGAGTGTATGTAAGGGATAGTAGTCTGAGAGCAAAGCTTGTAATGTTGGTAGATGAGATAGTTTAACTTGGTGGGTGGGTTAGGTAGGTCAGGGGATCCTTGGAGGAATAAGGAATCCTATAGACCATCAGGGGTGTTAGAAGAACACTTGCATCTGAGAGAGGATCAGGGGCATAGACTAAGCTAGTCTATCCTAGCCTCCCTTTCAGATTGGTATCAGAGCCTCTTAAGGCTTGGGAAGTGAATATTGGATGTTTCAACCATCAAAAGAATTAGTTGGATCATCACAAAAGAAGCAAATGGTGACTAATGTAGAGCTTTCTAAGAAGGTGGAAGATCAGGAGTAAGCCAATAGACTCCTGGAGGGAAGATTGATGCAAATGGAGCAATTCTTGGATGATGTCCAAACAAAAGAAGATAAGGTGAAAGATAGGATAGTAGGATGCCAAAGGGAAAGAGAAAACCATTGATGATGATGTACCTACACCTAATCCTCCAACTTAAGATGAGCAATTTCTTAAAGCCCTGAAGGCTATCACAGACAAGGCACTTGAAGGTGTCCCATTACTGACTGGCAGGATGGATACAGAGCTTGTGAAGAAATGGATTGAAGGCATGGAGAATCACTTAAAATGTTAAGAGATCTTAGAGGCACAAAAGATCAAAGTGGCCAAATCTAGATTGAGAGGACAAGCTTTAACCTGGTGGAACTACTTGCAAGATGAAAGAGATAAAGACAGAAAGAACCCAATCTCTAATTGGAAAGCAATGGCTAATAAAGCTAGGGAAGCATACCTACCAGTAGATTATGAAATCTAGTAGCATAGGAAGAGAATGAACCTCAGACAGAAGGAGATGGATGTAGCCACCTACACTGAAGAGTTCCACAAGTTGAGCTTGAGATCCAAGATCAAACAAGAAGAAAGTGTCAAAGTGGCAAGGTACCCAAGTGGTCTGAAATGGAGCATAGCAGAGGAGATGAGTTTGTTCACTCCCACCATAGTACTTGGATGTCAACAAATGGCACAAAAGCTTGAAGATAAACAAAGAATAAAGCAAGAACCTAACTCCAAGAACTGGGGAAGAGGTAGAGACTTTAGAGGGGGTCAAAGAGGAGGTTCTAGTAGAGGTGGTGACTCAAGAAGCCAAGGGGAGAGTAGACTCTTGGAAAAAAGTTAAGAAATTAGTACAAGAGGATCTTATGGTAGAGGAAGAGGTTCTCAAGGAAATAGAGGAAGAGGAGTAGGAAGAAGTAGCTCCTACTTTTCCACCATGAAGTGCTATCAATGTGGATAGCTTGGACACCCTACCTGTAGGTGTCCTGATAAACCATCAGCCTCAAATAATGAGAATAGGGTAGCCTATACCCAAGAAGACAACATCAACTCATGCACTAATTAAGTTAGCAAGTTAGAATCAGAAATGGGTGAGAACTTGATGTTTAGGAGAGTACTCGTAAGGCAGCCCAATCAAGGTGAACCAAAGCAAAGAAGGGCTCTTTTTAGAGTCAGGTGCAAGATAGAAGGAAAGTTTTGCAAGGTTATTGTGGATTCAGGGTCCACTGATAACATTATAGTAGAGGAAGCAGCAAAGAAGCTTAAACTCACAAAGGATCCCCATGCCAATCCATACAAGGTGACTTGTTTGAAACAAGACCAAAGTGTGATAGTTAATGAGCAGACATGGGTAGAGTTTTCCATTGGAGGCTATAAAGACAAAGTGCTTTGTGATGTCTTGCCCATGGATGCATGTCATCTTCTATTGGGAAGACCTTGGCAATTTGATAGGAAGGTGATCTGTGATGGAGAGGAGAACTCCATTTCTTTCAAGAAGGATGGGAGGACTTTCAAAATTTAGTCCTTAATAGAGAATGAAGGGGGAACTTCTAAGACACCTAGTGTGCTTCTTAGTAGTGGTAAAGAGTTATTACATGCACTACAAGATGAGGAGACCATAGGATGTGCTATCATGAAGCCAAAGGAGGAAGACAAGAAGTTGCAGGTAGAAACACCATTGGAAGTGCAGCAAATGTTGGAAGAATTTAGAGATATTGTGAGTGATGGAACCCCTTCCACCTTACCTCCAAGAAGAGCTATAAGTAATCAAATTGACTTTCTACCCAACAAAGCCACCTACAAGCTTACCCCTGATCAGAATAAGGAAGTGGAAAAAAAAGTGCAAGAGCTATTGGATCAAGGTGTTGGTGTTCAAAATGATGCTTATGCTCCTAGGCTGCCAATATACCCTCAAATAGATTTTAGAAATGGTTAGCTCCAAAATGTATAGGGATCTTAGGGTAACTGGACCAACTATAGGGACAAGACTGCCCTCTTTTGCTTTAGGCTCTGCAAAACCAAGGTAGGTGCACCTAACCCAGTGAAAATTATACTTCACACACCAAAGACTAGGTCTAAACAATAGATTGAATAGTAAGAAAGTGCTAAATGCTAACCTCACATTCATTGAATCTCCATTACTATAGGGTAGAACATTACAACCAAAGACTTAAAGTTTAGGAATGGTTCTTAATTTATGTGTTTGAATCATAACAACCTCAATTAATATATGTTAATAAAGAATTACTCATCTAGGCTAGTGCCTCATCCATTGGGAAGAATCTCTTAGACAAACTATACACACACACCAGAGTATATCTCAGATTCAAAGCCATAAACACATTTACAATCTCCTTTACTACTTATAGAATATCCTTAAATAGACAAGAGATAAATCTATGTCCCATCTAGAGCATTATTTCATCTAATCCTGGATCAAAACTCAAGAATGAAGACACATACATAAATTAATATGCAATGAACTAGAAAGTTCAAAATCTATCTGCATTGACACAAAGGAGAGAGAAGAATCATGTATCTGCATTAAGTATGAAGAATCCTCAAGTGTATACAATTAGTCCAAGCAAACCATGCTTGAAAATTATAGCTTAGACCCACAAATTTCTTTCTACTATCAACAAATACTAAAACAAATCATTACAATTCAGACTGAGAAGAGGACTCACAACCAAAAGATTTGAATACCTAACTCCCCTTTCTTGAATGATCATCCAAATTTCCTTTATACTAGGATAACAATACAAGCATAATGATCATTCCAAATTCAAAAATTCAAAACCACCTATCACCACTGAGGAGTTATCATAGACATGACATGGACCAAGCTGCAGTCAGTAAGCTCAAAATAGTTCAATTTCAACAGTTATCTAGTCCTGTACCGGTTCCAAGTACAAAATCATCACAAAACCCCAAGAAATCTAGCCAAAATGACCCCTACAACACACCTTGAGTACGAACTCATTTACTTTCTCATGGCAAGACATTCCTCTACAACTACCCAAGGCAGTTTGGACCACACTACAATAGTTGACAACCATTTTCACCCACTCTAGCCACTCAAAAATTGAATTCTGGTACTTTCTATCATTGCAAACCCTCTGCAAAAATTTGACTTTGAATATAAATGGTCACTTTATGGCACCTATAATAGATTGGCAGTCCCCATTTAAAACTAATTCAACTTTAAGTCCTAACCATCAGATCCTTCCTTTTCGTGGGCTTAATGATTTATCCTTTTAAAAAGAACCTCAGTCACTTTTGGCGAACTAGCGACTGAAGGGTTCCACCAATTCACAAAACACTTTATACTACCACTAAAAAATTTAGCGATTATGTGACCCTCCTCTGCCGAATTGCCAGACTCTTTAGAATACCACCAAATCTTCTCGCCAATGAGCGAAACCCCTGAAACTTATCAGAACTGCTAAAAAAAATTATCTAGACCACCAACAAATTGAGAAACTAACTGGGCCTGCATTTGGAAGATCAACAGCTATCTCATCTTCACATAGGCCTCTGAGATTCTATCAGAACATACGCCATCCGTTGATTAAGAATCTTACTCTGCTTGAAAGAAAATCAGCCCCACTGATACAATATAGTCAGCAACACGCAGACCAATCAAAACACTCTGAATCAGCTCCACCTGACACCGGGACCATCACCAAAGATACGTTTGAGACAAATTAGATTAATGGATAGCATAAGATCTCAAGCCTTTGATAGATTCCATGAGAACTTATGCCCATTGTTGGATGGATTACAGATGTCAAGACCCTCTGACCCATCACAAAATCAGGTCCCACTGACACAATGTTGAGTTGTTTACCCATGGACCAACAGGAAAATGCTGACATGGCACACCTGGTAGTTAGGACCCACTGAGAACTTTATACCACTTGGAAGATCAGACGGTTGGTGCAAGATCTAAAAGGCTCCAAAGATTCTATGTGCTTATATGCCAACTGTCGATCAGGAATCATCTAATTGAGATATCGGGCCCACCATGCCTTATAGGATATTTTGACTAATGATAGACCACCACGTGAGCCTACCTAGCAGTGGACCCACCTGCATTGAAAGGGTTACATCATGGAAATGAATCAATGACCATCTTAAGTTCGCAAGCCTCTGACACATCTCATGAGAAGATATTCCCACCATTGGATGAAAGATACTATCAGAGAGGGGATCAAGGAAATAATGAAGTTGAGAACTTAGGAAAAATTAAAACATGACTTAGGGAAATATTAAATCACCACTGGGCATGCAGACTTAGGAAAAATTAACCGAGGACATAGGAAAAAATAAAGGGGACCCTCCCGACACATGAAAAACCTAACCGTGCACAAGGTAAAGTGAATTTTTAATAGGCACGTGTGGATAAAAGTTTTAAGTGGGATGAAAAAGCAACACTGAAATAGAAAAGGGCTAGGGTATTTTGAATTTTTTAAATGTCCAACGGCTACATTTTGAAAATTAACAAGGGTTTTAAGCCAGAAACCTAGAAAATACTATATAGACTAGAATAAAAAGGGGGAGAACCATGAAATTTTACCAGTGCTAACAGTGGCTCATATTAGGGGATGCATGCCTCTTGTAGGCATGGTAAGGATTCAAAATCACTGGGAGAGTAGACCAACTCAAAATTCTAACCTAGAAACAAAATACAAACAAACTTAAAATAGGGGAAAACCTAAACTACTGTTCATGGAAAAGATACTTCAGGAGAAGTAAAACTTTAGAAATTGTCCATGAACAGGCAATTCCAAAGTACCACTAGTTAAGTCTTTCAAGACATAAGAATCTATCCCCCATTTGTTTTCAATAAGATAAGGGCCCAACCAAATTGGATCAAATTTTCCATGCTTCCCCTTATCTTCCAACCTTGCATTCCACATCAGGACCAGGTCCTCAATCTCAAAACTCCTTTGAGTAGTCCTATCAAATAAGTTCTTACATTGTCTCTACAATGCCTCATTTCTTTCATGTGCATCCCTCCTTACCTCTTCCAATTTGATTAGTTCATCCATTCTCACTCTCATATCATCATTCAAATCTTCATCATATGCTTGAATAAACCTATACATCTGTAATAATTTATTCTAAGGAAATCTAGCACTTATTCCATAGACTAGGTCAAATGGGGCACAACCTATGGCTTTCTTTACAGTTACTCTATCGGCCCATAATGCCCACCATAACTTTGAGTCCTAGGCTTTCTTATTTCTATCCAACACCCTCTTGAGAATTTTAATAAGACTTTTATTACTGGATTCAGCTTGGCCATTTCCTTGTGGATGGTATGGGGAAGAAAATGAAATGTGTATCCCATATTGCTGACAAAAATCACTAAAATCTTGTGATCTAAAACACATTGCATTATCAACCATAATTGTCTTTGGGAAACCAAATCTAGTGAGGATATTCTGCATCACAAAATCAGTCACAACCCTACTAGTGGCCTTTCTAGTAGGGATAGCTTCAACCCACTTGGTAAAATAGTCTGTTGCCACTAGTATGTAGGAATGTCCACTAGTACACTTGTTTGGAATTTCACCAATGAAATCCATACCCCACTTCTGGAAAGGAGCTTGAACTGCAACAGGTTTGAGTGGTAAATTTCCATTGAATTTCAACTTCCCAGCAAATCTCTGACATGCATCACATTTTCTTACAAACTGATGGGTATCCTTAAAAACTATAGGTCACTAAAATCCAGACCTAAGGATCTTGTGGGCTGTGGTCTTTTCCATGTAATGTCCTCCACACACACCTTGGTGCATTTCCTTTAACAAAGCCTCAGACCTCTAATGGTCTATGCATTTTAGCAATACTCCTTCATTTCTTCTCCACCATAACTTACCATGTATAATAGCATACCTTGCAAATTGCAACTTGACAGTTCTTCTATTTTCATCCATCTCAAGGGGAAGGACTAATTTATGCAAGTAACCAATGACATCACTGTACCAACCACAACAATCCATATCACAAATATATGGCCTTTGTTCTTCTTCTAACATATTTATATGATTTGCAATTAAATTACTTTGTGCCATCAATTTTTCAAGACCTAAGACTCTTACCAACTCTGTGATCTGGATATCAATATTAAATTCTTGGATCCTGCTAATCCATCTACATCTTCTCCCTGAAACTTCTTTCTGCACCAAAATATCCTTAATTGTAGCACTAGGAACAGAAGAAACCACCCTAGCTCCCATAAGGTAACATCCAAAAGCCTTGACTACTTTGACTAAGGCATAAGCCTGTTTCTCAGTAATATCATATTTCAATTCTGCTGCTTGTAAGGATTTACTAAAAAATGGTATGGGTTGTTCATATCCCTCTGAATTATTTTGCAATAAAACTACTGCAATTGTATGACAAGAAGCAAAAGAAAAAATCTGCATGGGCTTACCATAATCAGGTGTTCTCAAAATAGGAGCATCCTTGATGACCTTTTTGATACTTCTAAAAGATTCATCTGCTTCTTCATTCCATTCAATCTTTGCCTCTTTTTTCAACATCCTGGAGATAGGGATACTGATTTCTACAAAATTTGTAACAAATCTCCTTAGAAAATTTACCTGCCCAAAGAAAGATTGTATTCCTTTAACATTTCTAGGTGGTGAGAGCTTATCTATAGCCATAACCATTTCAGGGTCAATTCTTACTCCATCCTTGGACACAATATGTCCTAAGAGCTTGCCTTCCACAACACCAAAAGAACACTTCTTTGGATTCAAATAAATCTCATACTCCAAAGCCCTGATAAAAATCCTCTCAAGATGTTCACAATGCTGATCTTCCTTATCTGAATATGCTATGAGGTCATCCTGATATACCACTAGGAACTTCTTTATGAAGTCTGCAAAGGCCACATCCATATCTCTCTGAAAAGTAGCTCCTGGATTTGTTAGACCAAAAGGCATTCTAACATAAACATATGTTCCCCAAGGGATAGTGAATGCAGTCTTAAATTGTTTTGATTCCTTGACCATGACCTGATTATATCCAGAGAAAGCATCCATCATGGACATTAACTCTGATCTAGTAACCTTTTTCAGCATATTCTCCATATTAGGCAAGCCATAATTGTCCTTCAAAGAATTGACATTCAAATTTCTGAAATCAACACATAATCTAATGTCACCATTCTTTTTTCTAACTGGAACAAAATTTGATACTGAAGTAGAATGTCTGATAGGCTTAATAATGCCAGCATCTATCATCTTTTTAAGTTCATCTTGCATTTTTGGTGCTAAAGTAGGGTTCACAGGCCTTAATTTCTGCCTAAAAGGTTTAGTGCCTTCCTTCAACGATATCTCATGCTAGAATAAATCTTCTCTATAGGCTTTCAAATCATCATAAGACCATGCAAAGACATGTCTGAATCTTCTGAGAAGATCAATCAGATTATTCCTAGTTCTTTGTGATAAACATTTACCTATGTAAACATTTTTGGGCATTTGACTTGTTCCTAAGTTTACTTCCTCCAAATCATTGACCTTATCAACAAATTTAGAAAGACAAGTCCTTTCCTTATTATCAAATGCCCTCTCAAGAGAAACCAATCCCTTTGGGATTCTATTTGACCTTAATTGCAAAACTTCCCTCCCAAGGACATTTTCTTTTCCATCTTTGATGTCAACATAAGTGCTAAAATCCATCTCCTGACCATCGAAATGAGATTCACACAACAAAAATCTTAATATGTCTTGATCATCAGAAAATACTTTCCAATTCTCAATATTATCTGGGATAGAAGGGCTAGACTTACACTCAATTTTGGATATCCCTGCAAAGGTAATATCTTCTAGCCTTAAAGCTATGTTTTCTATCAAGTCAGCCATCCTATTTTGTCTTTTGTCCACCAAATCAATACCAAAGGCACTGAAACCTTCAATTTCATCCCAAACAACATTTCTATATTGTTTCAGCCTTTGATTCTTTGATGCATACTTTGATCTAATCTAAGAAACTATTAACTCAGAGTCACCAATCACCCTATGTTTTTGATCCCATGTTTTGATGCTTGTCTCAAACCAATCAGTAGGGCCTCATATTCAACAACATTATTTGTGAAAGGGAACAAGAGAGTGAAATAAAATTTAAAAGTCTTACCACTTGGGGATATCAATAGTACTCCTGCTCCAACACCATCCTTTGAACTTTCTCCATCAAAATACAGGGTCCATAATACATTACCTTCTACCATGTTACTTTTATCATCAACCAAAAAGACAGGCTTGACCTTCTCTTGCATCTCTCTCTCCTAAACTTGGAAAGAACCAATGTTAGTGTCCACAAAACAATTCATATTGTCCTCTTCATCCTCCTCAATCATATGTGGAGTTCTAGCTTCCCTTGAAACTTTCACACTTTCACCTTCAATGCTAAAAATGGCAAAGGACAAGTCACATTGAATACTTCCTCCCATGGAGGCACTCCACTTTCTAGATAACAACATTCCGTATTGAGGGGGAATGTCAACTACAAGAACACTCATAGTTAATTTTTTGTCAGGAAATGCGGCTAATTTATAAGGCAAAGCCTTAATGGTACCAATAACTAGCACCTCTCTTGACTCCATAGCTTGTCATCTTCCATGAGGTGTATCAACCTTTAGTCCCAGTGACTTCATGATCTCTGTGGACATGACAGTGTTTGATGCTCCAGAATCAATCATGCAATTTTTCAATAATTTTCCATTTATCTTAAGGGACAAGAAAAAAGGATCAACTATCCCTAATGTAGTATTTACAATGTTTGCATCCAAATACCTCTAAGGAATCTCAGAGACAATTTCTTCATTTTTACTATCAGGTGTGTCATCTAAAGTAGCCAGATGCTTGTCACCTTTGTTCATTTCTTGGACCTTTATGGAAGGGTCACCATTTACCCAATCCAAGGCCTTGACCTTGTGCTCTTCTATTCTCATCATTTCTAACAATGAAACCTTGACAGTTATTTGTGAAAGAAATTTAGTCATATCAATGGGAACATAAGAATGGTTTCCCATATCTTCCTTAATCTCAGAGATACCTTTATCCTCTTTTTGGACAATCAAGTCAGAGTTACTCTTTTGTACAAATTCATCTTCCTTTTGAGGTATGGGGACAGCTACTTTTGATGTCCTTACTTTACCCTTAGGTATTGTAGTAGGTACAATTTTCTTCTTTACCTTCACTTGATTAGCAACATCAGGACCCTTACCATTTCCCTCAGAGTGTTGTGCACTATTTTCTATCTTCTTGATAAACATACTACCTGGTTTACCAGTTGTATTTCCAACTGTCCTATTCCTCAAATTGTAATTGCTTCTAGCTTGAGTGACCATGTCTGCAGTGATTTGAGAAATTTCCTCATTAGATGGTCTCCTTAAAGAAATCTACTCCTCGCATTTTAACACACCACATCCAAAATCATCAAACTCTTCATCTTCTTCATCAAAGTCAATCTCATCCCCTACATGTGAAGAAGTCATTCCACAACCATTCTTATCATATTACTCTTCTTGTTCTTGGTTCTCTTGTAAGTTCAAAGCAATAACACAATACTCAGGGTCATGAGGAGACTAACAAGAAACACACCATGGGATATCATCAGTCATATTAACTAAATTTCTTTGCAAAGGATCAAGAATCCTATCATCAGGCCTATCCCTTTTAACTAGAAAAATGGGCTTGCCATCCTTCCACTGAGTATTCTATGGGTAATTCTACATTCTTGGTTGCCTGCTAAAATTACTTGAAGCTTGTCTGTCATTTGTTGCAACCTTATTGTTTCTTTTTTCATCAGGCTTTAGACTCTCTAAAGCACTTAGAATCTACTTTAGATTTTCCTCCTCCTTAGGCTTAAAATTAGTAGACCTTCCCAATTCTTTCTTGTTTTGCACTTGAGGCCTATAATCCTATCTTCTCCCTAATTTTCCTGATATTCTTCTATTACTTTCTATGTTGATGGAAAACTTGTAAGCTTCCCCAAGATTTCTAGGGTTCTTATCCCTTAAGAGGTAACCCATCTTTGCATCAAAAACATTTAAGTACATCACAAGACACACCCTATCATCTAATCTGATAACTTGCAGTAGCCTATGCATAGCCTTTTGGAATCTTATATTAAATTCAAGGACCTCCTCATTCTGATTTTTCTTTATGTTATTGAATTCGTTCAAGATAAAACCCTCATTTGTTTTATCTCCATAATGTTCCTTGAAACAATTCTTGAATTCATTCCAAGATCCTATACTAGCATGGGGCAATCCTCTAAACCAATCCGTAGCATCCTCAGTCAGAGATTGTACAAATAAATTCATTACAACATCATCAGGCTCAACATTATAGTCATCTATTACATCCATAAAATTGTTTAGATGTTCTTCACATGTAATGACATTGTTTCCAGTAAACTTAGGGAGTTTCTTTCTAATTTCATCAGGAATAACATTAGGATATCTAGGAATACCAAGAAAGATAAGTTGTTTGTACCTTTCATGAATAGGAACTCCATGTGGTGGATCCATTCCTTGAGATGTAGATGTCCTTGTGTTTGAACCATTAGGAATTTTAGCAACACCCGAAATACCATTTGTTTGAGCTGCAAGGTTACCATGATTTCCACCTTGCCCCAAGAAAGAAGTAGCAACATTTGAAGGCCCTGAGGTAGGCTTGATAAAATCAATCTTCTTCCTCATTTCTATAGCAATAGCCTCTGACTCTACCTTCTCTAGTTCTTTAGCCCACATTTCTTTCTCTTTTCTAGCCTTCTCAAGGTCTGCATCTAATCTCAACCCTTGATCTAATGGGTTTTCCACATGAATCTATTCACTAATCTACACTCCAATAGTTTGTTGATTGCCCTTATCTCTAGGCCTAGTTATCTCACGTGTTTTATACACAATAGGCTATTCCTCTTCTCTTTTAGGTTTTGGGACAAAGTTAATTGCCTCCAAATCTAACAACTACCTCTTTAACTGATCAACCCTTATCATGGCTTGTCTTACTTTATCTTCTTTATCTTTTTCTCTCTATTGCCTGATGGAAAGTTGTTCTTGGACCCTTCTTTCGAATTCATAGACCTCTTCAAAGATCTCTTATGAGTCTAGGAGAGTAGTCTCAGACTCATCATCTCCCACCTAAATTTCATCCTCATACTAGTTCAATCCCAAATCAATAGCCTCTTCATATTCTGAATTATTTTCTTCTTGACCAGGCTTGATTTGAGTCCCTTGTCTTGTATCTTTCTTATTTCTCCAAGTATGAGAGACATTTCTTCTCTTCTTTCCTGCCCTTGTCTGACTAGGCCTAGAAGTGCTTGGAATACCTTCTTCCATTATATCTTCAGGATGCTCCTTTCTCTGAGACCTAGTAGCTCTATAACTCATTTTATAAAATAAATCCACTAACTAGCACTACTGCAGAGATGTTTGAGTCAACACCCAAGTGTATTGGGAATATTACAATACAACTTCCTCACTTTACAAAATACCCAAATGAGCTAGATAAGACAAGGGACAAGAATAACCTTGTTTCTTCCAATGATGACCCACTGGTTACAATAAACTTATGTAACATTTCCCCAGTAGAGTCACCATCTTGTTGGTGTTCAAAATGATGCCTATGCTCCTAGGCTACCAATATACACTCAGATAGATTTTAGGAATGGTTAGCTCCAAAATGTATAGGGATCTTAGGGTAATTGGACCAACTCTAGGGACAAGAATGCCCTCTTCTACTTTAGGCTCTGCAAAACCAAGGCAGGTGCACCTAACCCAGTGAAAATTATACTTCACACACCAAAGACTAGGTCTCAACAATAGATTGAATAGTAAGAAAGTGCTAAATGCTAACCTTGCATTCATTGACTCTCCATTACTATAGGGTAGAACATTACAACCGAAGACTTAAAGTTTAGGAATGGTTCTTACTTTATGTGTTTGAATCATAAAAACCTCAATTAATATATGTTAATAAAGAAGTACTCATCTAGGCCAGTGCCTCATCCATTGGGCAAAATCTCTTAGACAAAATATACACACACACCAGAGTATATCTCAGATTCAAAGCCATAAACACATTTACAATCTCCTTTACTACTTATAGAATATCCTTACATAGACAAGAGATAAATCTATGTCCCATCTAGAGCATTATTTTATCTAATCCTAGATCAAAACTCAAGATTGAAGACACATACATAAATTAATATGCAATGAACTAGAAAGTTTAAAATCTATCTACATTGACACAAAGGAGAGAGAAGAATCATGTATCTACATTAAGTATGAAGAATCCTCAAGTGTATACAATCAGTCCAAGCAAACCATGCTTGCAAATTACAACTTAGACCTACAAATTTCTTTCTACTATCAACAAATACTAAAACAAATCATTACAATTCAGACTGAGAAGAGGACTCACAACCAAAAGATTTGAATACCTAACTCCCCTTTCTCGAATGATCATCCAAATTTCCTTTATACCAAGATAACAATACAAGCTTAATGATCATTCCCAATTCAAAAATTCAAAACCACCTAACACCACTGAGGAGTTATCACAGACATGACAGGGACCAAGTTGTAGCCGGTAAGCTCAAAATAGTTCAATTTCAACAGCTATCTAGTCCTGTACCGGTCCCAAGTAAAAAATCATCACAAAACCCTAAGAAATCTAGCCAAAATGACCCCTACAACACACCTTGAGTACTACCTCATTTACTTTCTCACGGCAAGACATTCCTCTACAACTACCTAAGGTAGCTTGGACCACACTGCAATAGTTGACAACCATTTTCACCCACTCTAGCCACTCAAAAATTGAATTCTAGTACTTTCTATCGTTGCAAACCCTCTGCAAAAATTTGAATTTGAATATAAAGGGTCACTTTATGGTGCCTACAATAGATCAGCGATCCCCATTTAAAACTGATTCAACTTTAAGTCCTAACCGTTAGATCCTTCCTTTTCGTGGGCTTAGTGATTTATCCTTTTAAAAAGAACCTTAGTCACTTTTAGTGAACTGGTGACTGAAGGGTTCCACCAATTTGCAAAACACTTGATACTACCACTAAAAAATTTAGCGATTACGTGACCCTCCTTTGCCGAATTGCCAGACTCTTTAGAATACTGCCAAATCTTCTCATGAATGAGTGAAACCCCTGAAACTTATTGGAACCGCTAAACAAAATTATTTGGACCGCCAACAAATTGAGAAACTAATTGGGCCCACATCTAGAAAATCAATGGCTATCTCATCTTTGCATAGGCCTCTAAGATTCTATCAGAACATATGCCATCCGTCGATTAAGAATCCTACCCTACTTGAAAGAAAATAGGCCCCATTGACACAATACAGTCAGTAACACACGGACCAATCAAAACACTCCGAATTAGCTCCACTTGACACTGGGACCATCACCAAAGATATGTTTGAGAAAAATGAGATCAACGGCTGGTGTAAGATCTCAAGCCTCTGATAGATTCCATGAGAACTTACACCTATCGTTGGATGGATTATGGATGTTAGGACCCTCTGACCCATCAGAAAATTAGGGCCCACTGACACAATGCTAAGTTGTTTACCCGTGGACCAATAGGAAAATGTTGACATGGCACACCTAGTAGTTAGGACCCATCAAGAACTTTATATCACCTAGAAGATCAGATGGCTAGCACAAGATTTGAAAGGCTCCAAAGATTCTATGCGCTTATACGCCAACCATCGATCAGGATTCATTTGATTGAGATACTGGGCCTACCATGCCTTATATGATATTTCAACGAATGATAGACTGCCACATGAGCCTACCTAGCAGTGGACCCACTTGCATTGAAAGGGTTACATCATGGAAATGAATCAATGACCGTCTTAAGTTTACAATCCTCTAACACATCTCATGAGAAGATACACCCACCGTCGGATGAAAGATACTGTCAGAGAGGGGCCCAAGGAAATAATGAAGTCAAGAACTTAGGAAAAATTAAAAAATGACTTAGGGAAATATTAAATCACCATTGGGCATGCAGACTTAGGAAAAATTAACTGAGGACATAGGAAAAAATAAAGGGGACCCTGCCGACACATGAAAAACCTAACCACACACAAGGTAAAGTGAATTTTTAAAAGGCACATGCAGATAAAAGTTTTAAGTGGGATGAAAAAGAAACACTGAAATAGAAAACTAGGGTATTTTGAATTTTTTAAATGTCCAACAACTACATTTTGAAAATTAATAAGGGTTTTAAGCCAAAAACCTAGAAAATACTATAGAGACCAGAATAAAAAGGGGGAGAACCATGAAATTTTACCAGTGCTAACACAAGGGATTATCAAGAAAAGTATTAGTCCATGTGCAGTCCCAGTGATCTTAGCATCCAAGAAAGGAGGAAAATGGAGACTTTGCATAGACTCAAGGGCTATCAATAGGATCACTATCAGGTATATGTTCCCAATTCCAAGAATAGAAGATTTGATGGATTGCTTAAGTGGTGCTATGTACTTCACTAAGCTGGATTTAAAGAGTGGGTATCACCAAATCAGAATCAAGGAGGGTGATGAGTGGAAGACCACTTTTAAAATCACAGATGGATTGTATGAATGGCTTGTAATGCCATTTGGGCTTACCAATGCTCCAGGCACCTTCATGAGGTTAATGAATGAGGTCTTGAAGTACTTCATAGGCAGATTTGTAGTGGTGTATCTAGATGATATACTCATCTATAGAAAAATAAAAGCAGAGCATCTTGAGAACTTAAGGTTGATCATGAAGAAGATACATGAAGAGGAATTAGCCATCAACCTAGAAAAGTGTGATTTCATGCAGTAAGAGCTAGTTTACTTAGGATTTGTGGTGTCCAAAGGTACTCTGAAAATGGACCCAAGCAAGGTGGAGGCAATCTTGAACTGGCCTACCCCTAAAATAGGGACTAAAGTTAGAAGTTTTCATGGCTTGGCACAATTTTATAGAAAATTTGTGAGGAACTTCAATGGGATTTGTGCACCAGTTCTAGACACCATCAAGGGAGGATTGAAAACTAAGTTCAAGTGGATTGAGGCAGCTGAGAAAGCATTCCAAACATTGAAGCAAGAGGTAGCCACCAAACCAAATCTACGCTTACCTACTTTTGATAAGTTTTTCACCATTTAATGTGATGCAAGTGGTGTAGTGGTAGGGGGTGTATTGAGTCAAGAAGGAAGGCCTGTGACATTCTTTAGTGAAAAACTCAATGAGGCAAAGAAGAAGTATTCAACTTATGACTTGGAGTTGTATACATTGGTACAATCTCTCAAGAAGTGGAGACATTAGCTTTTGCCAAAAGAATTTGTGGTGTTTACTGATAATCAAGCTTTAAGCTACATAAACACTTAGGAGAAGCTTAGTAACATGCACTTGAAGTGGATGGAGTATCTCCAATCCTTTACCTTCACAATCAAGCACAAGAAAGGGCAGCTCAACAAGGTAGTAGATGCCTTGAGTAGGAAGTTATTGACTATCCAAAAAGTAGAGCTACAAAGCATTGAAATAGTAGGTTTTAAAGACTTACATGAGAAGGATGAAGACTTCTCACAAGCCTACAAGGTGTGCCTAGAGTTTGAGAACCATTTTCATGGTGAGTTTGTAGATTACACCCTTCAAAATGGATTGTTGTTTAAAGGTAATCAGCTTTGTGTACCTAGAGGATCCATGAGTGAAAATCTGATTCAAGAGAAGCATAATGGTAGTCTAAGTGGACATTTTGGCATAAACAAGACATTGGAGTTAGTTCAAAGATACTACTTTTGGCCTAAGCTAGTAAGGGATGTCAGGAGGTATGTAGAGCAATGTGAAGTATGTCAAAGAGCTAAAGGAGGTTCAAGCAATGCAGGACTCTATCAACCTCTACCAATTCCAAAAAGGCCTTGGGAGTGTGTAAGTATGGACTTTGTGGTTGGACTCCCTAAAACCAAATTAGGTATGGCATCTATGTTGTAGTAGAAAGGTTTTCTAAAATGAGTCATTTCATTCCATGTAAAACTACTCATGATGCAAGCTATGTAGCACATCTCTTCTTCAAAGAGATTGTTAGGATTCATGGACTCCCTTTGAGCATTGTGTCAGATAGGGATAGCAAGTTCATGGGTCATTTTTGGAAAACTTTATGGAAAAGGCTAGGAACTAATCTCTCTTTTAGTTCAACATAGCATCCTCAAACTGATGGTCAAACTGAGGTCATCAATAGGGTGCTTGGAAACTTCCTAAGGTGTTTGACAAAGGAGTATGGGCAGACTTGGGATTGTACACACTAAAATGGTGCACTTCTATGAGCCATTACATGCAAGGTTTCTCAAGAATGAGGCCTCACAAAGCGGCTCATAGCTCTCTATGCATGGAGTTGCAAGGGACTATGATGTGTTTGCTCTCAGGTAGAGCTACAAGCTTATGACCTTGCTAGTCAACCACACAATGAGAGATTCAAATGAGGACAAGGGAAAGAGTGCCAATATCCTCAAGAATCACTATGAAAATGCAATGCAAACTAGTCTAGAGAAATGAAAATGCAATGCAACTAAGCTATGAAATGGAAAGAACAAATGTTACAAATCTCTCCTATTAAGCTATGTGAGTTAAATCTATTGCATCAAAGGAAACTAAACTAGATGCCATGAAAGCTAAAATGCAAGAATGAAAGACTAAGAACAATAAGGTTTCCAAAAGCTCCAAAAAGTCTCCAAGAATTCCTACAGCATAAGATTAGTATTCAAAACATGATATAAAAATGGAGGAGAGAGCTTTCCTTTTATAAGAAATGCAAAGGAACAGACCATTGAGATTAAGAGGCAAAAGTCTTAATCGGTGGTGGAGGTTGAAAGAGGAGCAATCCATGTGCACAAATATCCTCCAATAGAAAAATAGGAGTTGACTTTATGTCCATATGAGACAAAAAGTGTTTTCTTCTTTTTATAAAATAGGAATAGTATTTTATTTGTGCAACTTAGGATGAGATGAAAAAGGGGGCTTTTTATTTAATCAAAAGAGGAGGAAATATTCCTTTTAATCAAATAAAGACTTAGGATAAATGATTAGCCCATAGGATAAAAATCCAATATATGATCGAAATTAAGACTTGATCAAGAGATTAATATTGTTGAAAATATTGATTATTGATCAAAATGATTCAAGATTGATAAATCAAATAAATGGGGCCCAAAGTCTAGGCGACCATTTTTGGGTGCATACATTTTCCCCTCTTTGACTAATGTGTGATCGATGTGGGAACACATGCAGTCAAAGAAGAATTGAAATGTGAGATCGATCTGGGATCACAAAACAACTCAAATATGAGGTCAATTCGGAATCATATCCGGACAAAGCATAAACAAAGGTCTTTGAACATGAAGTCGATTCAGGATCACATTCAAAGTAAGAGATAAGAATCTCAAATTTGAGCAAAAAGCTCACAAAAGATGTCTGAATTAGGAAAATCAAGGAATCAAGGATGAGAATCCCATAGGTACTGCCCCCTTGGAATCAAAATTGAAATCAAGTAGAGGAGAGATAGAAAATCAATAAGGTTGATCAAATCATAATAAAATCACAATCGAAGGTAAGGGTCAAATAGGTTAACCATTAGGCAATGAAACATGCCCCAATGAGGAAGTAGAAGAATAGAAATAGAAGACTAGAAATAGAGTGGATGAAAGACTAGAAAATTTGAGAGACATGGAAGGAAGAAATTCCACCGAAAAATCAAATTATGCCTGAAAAGGTCAGTCAACTGCTCAGAAGAAGGGGAGAAAATTTTGAAACGTGACTTGGATTTTGATTTCAAGTCTGAAAATGGATAGAAAATGATGTGATATGAAAGATCAGAAATGAAAGATATGATCAAGAAGAATCAGAAAATGAGCACAGTTGACCAACTAGTTCGCGTAAGATGAAAAAAGGAGAGCTCTCTCCATATGCAAGGTGTAGAAACTAAACTAACATGAACCTAGAAATGCAAGCTACTATGAAAGTGGTTGACTTGCAAGGTCACAACACTTATAGACATCTAATTATCATCATCGAGCATTATTGGTAGCGTCGTAAGATCATACAATGTACACTAGCATAACTATGTGGATATGAATATGATCTTTATCAGATAGAAATGTGGGAATCTCACCTACGCATCAAAGACATGTAGGTCCAGATGACTAATGCAGTGAGATCACCTAAGTTTGATATGGTGAGATTATGCTTGTATCAAGACACATGAAAGTCAGGATAACTAGAAGCATGCACTCGCAAAACAGTCAAGGATAATACCTTGTCAATCCATAGTGTCAAGTAAGACCAGCATAAATTCTCATGACAGGTAGGACCAACAAAATATACCCACAAGCAGATAAAGAAATAAAACATGTTCACATTCCCTCAGTCTTCTAGCTATGCATCATCAAAAACTTCTCAGGGAGAGACCACTCATCAAATAAATCCTCATAGACAACACACAAAGAAAAATAAAGTCAACATATCTCAAGTGAGTTGATTGTTTAAGTGCGTGTGTGTTGGTCATAGAGTCAAACTCTGGTTATCACATCTGCAAATGAGAAATATCACATCATACTTAGACTATTGGGAAAGATATTTGATAAGTGTTAAGAAACACTCGACGCAAGGGTAGTGTTGAAAAACACTGTTTGGGGTGGTGTTGAAAAACAACTGTTTGTGAAATGCCCCAAGAGACAAATGCACCTAAAGGACCTATGTTAACAGTTATGCCCCTTAGAAAAATATAAAGACCAATTCTAGACCAAGTCAAATAAGGTCAAGGCATGATGGAGAAAGGCTAAGTGTCAAGAGCGCATGCTAAAAGACAAGGGTGCAAAGGCCTCAAGTAGCGCCTGTTTTCAGGTTTTCACCACTTGGATTTATTGCAATTTTTTCTCTTTTTTTTTTTTTTTTTTTGTATTTTTGCTACCAAGGCGCCTGTTACCAAGTTTTCACTAAGGCACTTTTTGTATTTTTTTGAATTTTTGAATTTTTTTTATTTTTTTGTATTTTTTTCAAGACTTTTTATGCTTTTTAGGATTTTTTCAGTATCATATATCAAATTTTTGGTATTTTTTCAGGATCATAAAATATGTACAAAGGATGCCCCTAGATAGAATGGGCATCAAAATCATGAGCAAGATCACATCGTGTAGTCTCAATATCTATTAATGTGGAAAACAAGAGGGATTAGCAAGCTGGTGATTGAGATAGAGGAAAGAAGAATGAAGGTGAATGGAGGGAAGAAATCCTCAAGGTCAAACTCCTCAAGAGTACCCAAGCTAGGGAAAAAAATGTCATGTAAAGCACATTTGGACAAGCAATGAAAGGCCAGCATAGGATAAGCCTCAAAAGTGTAATGCAAAAGAAGGAAGGGATGCAGTCCAAAGGAGTAGACATGTCAAGAGGCTTCATAGCATCGTGTTTACTCTTTTTTTTTTTAGATCAAGACCAAAGAGGAAAATGATAGAAAAAGGTTAGAATTAATGAAGGAAAATGAATATGAAAGCTAAACATGAAAGGAATGAAAGAAAGATCATCATAAGATAGCTCACAAGATAGCCAAATGTTCATGTATAGGTCAACCTTGTCAAGATCAAAGAGAGAAGATGGAATGTATGAAATATGTAGAAGAACTACGCATGATGCCTGATTACCAAGTTTTCATCACAGTACTTATCCAAGGTGCCATAAGGGAGTGGTTTTCACCATAGGATGAATTTATTTCTCTTTACTTTTGCTACCAAGGTGCCTGTTTCCAGGTTTTCACCATGGCACATTTTCAATTTTTTTCATTTTTTTTTCTTTCATTTTTTTATTTTTCTATTTTTTTGAATTTTATATTTTTTGAAAGAAGGAAAGCTTTTTAGATAATGCTCCTTGAAAGGATAAACCATGATATGCCAAGGATTCAAAATGATATGCTCAAAGATGCTGAAGGGGAAAGGAAGATGCATGAGGAATAGGCAAATGAGGAAAAATGATAGAAGGTAGAAGGATAATGAATGGAAGGAATGTGAAAAGGTAGATGGAAAGAAAGGTAAGATCAATGTCAGTACACACCTTGAAGGGTGATGGGAAAAATGGAGGAAACGTAAACCATATTCTAGTCCAAGTGCGAACCATATTCTGGTTCATTATTGCTATCTGACTCCTCGAAGAGAGGATTGGTGTGCTTGTTATAATTCTCAAATGTGAATGGAGGAATATGAGAAGGAATTTGGAAAATGTGTAACAAAGGTTGCAACTCAAGCACATGGAATGGAAGAATGTTTTTAGAAGAAGATGAAGTGGAAGTCTTTGGAAGCTTGAATGTCAACTTCACTTTTTGCTCAACATGAGATTTTTTCAAGAGAGACTTTGGAATCCATATAGCTTTAAGCTTTTTATTTTCTTTTGATGTGTTAGAGAGAATATCTTCAATGATAGATTTTGGAACCCATACTTGTCTTGTAGTTTTCTTCTTAGATATCTCTTTTAACTTTATGCCCCTATGTCGATTAGAGGAGACATGGTGATCTTTTTTTTTATGGATTCTTGTATTGCTTCTTTTTCTTATATTGACCATTCAAGTTACTTCCAAAAAACTTGGGACTTGTGGAAGAAGAAAGACAATATGACTGGTTTAGATGGGTGAGTGGATGAAAAGGATTCAAGGGTATGCATCTATGTTGATCTTGAGGAAAGATAGGAGATGGAGGGATGTAAGGACCCAAAATGGATGACAAATTAGGAGAATTAGGAGGGGAAAGTGAAGGGACATAAGGACCCAAGATGGAAGGAAGACATGAAGCCCTTAGTATTGGTGGAGGAGGTCCAAGGATGGAAGTGGAAGATGCAAAAGGATAATCAATAAGTTCATCAACATCTATATGACAACCAAGGACATCAGCATCTTTAGAGTGAGCATTAGAATTTTCAATAGGATCCTGGACATCTTGAATAGGAGCATCTTCTTTGATAGGATCATTCAAAGCTTGCAAAGATTTAGGAAGAGAAGAAAGTGGAAGTGAACATGGAGTGGTAGAACAAGAAGATGGAATACTTTGATCTTGACAAGGATCGTTGGGTAGCATAAGCGTATCAACTTTATTTTGATTTTCAATAGGCTTTACATCAGAAGTAACAACATCATTTTTAATAACCTTAATAGAAATATCATCTTTGGAAAGCGCAAGTGTGGTAAGGTTATTTTGATTATCAATAAGCTCAACGGTGTAAGTAGTAGCTTGATCTTTCTTAGGAGATGGTGGAATGAATGCGGAAGAGTGTAGAGGATCAAAAGAGCCATGAAATGGAGGAGATACATCATGAAGAGAATTGGATGATATGGAGGGTTCCTGATCTTGATCTTTATTTATATTTTTTTCTTTATCATTTTTAGAATCCTCTTGACATGGAGCCACTTCTACGGACAAGGAAGCATGTTGGAATTGTATGGAAGACTTTGGAGGAGATGCTAAAAGACTAGCTGAAATAGGCATTATAGCATTTAAAGGCTTAGGCTCTTTAGATTTAGCGTTATTGAAAGTATTTGCAGCCAAGTGAAGGTTAGCTTGAGTTTCTTTAAAAGGTAGCCCTTGAGGATAACTATAGGGAACTGCATGAAAATCCTTAGGATCTTTGTTGGATAAAGGATTTATGAAAGATTTGGAAGACTTACAAGCTTTAGGAAGTGTATGGGCATTGGATAAAGTGGCAAATGGAAGGGAACCATCACAAGACAAAGGTTCAACATTAATATGATCTTGCTTGAGAGTGCAACCTTTATTTTCAGCATGATAACTTTTAGAGGAGAGATTCTTTTGACGTTTGAAATTAGCACGGTAGGTTTTCTCTTCCTCAGTAGGAATATTGTATTGTTCACAAAAATCATCAAATAATTCTTCAAATTTAGAGTCATATGGATCACCATCACAGTCTACCCAATAGGACTCCCCCTTAGAAATCAAAAGTGTACCACGAGGATGATGCTTAGGAATAGAAGTTTCATGGTCATCATTACATTGTCCATCATCATAGTCATCATAGTCATCATAGGTGGGTGTATCACTCTTTGTGGAAGAGACATCACAAGGACTATCACGTTGCTCTTTATGGTATGTCTTCTGAAGAGAAGTAAGACTCTTGGGAGAAGTAGAAGAAGAATGACATCTTGAAGAAGAGGAAAATGAAGAACTAGTGGAAGAAGAAGACTTGGATAATGAGGAATTTGAATAATGTTTAGAAGAGTCATGATAAGATTTAGAATGTGTGGAATGATTAGAAGATGAAGAATATTTAGATGAGATCATGAGTATGATTCTAGCAAAGACATCTGATTTAATTGACTTTTCTTTTATTTTTGCTATAAGTTTATCACCCATGCCATATTTAGAAGAACCATTAGAGGAACAAAATTCTTCAAATTGAGAAATGAGTTGAAGATCATCCATTCTCAAGAGAGGTTCCATGGAAAGGTAGTTGCAATTCATGGTTGTAGAAGAGAAGGAATCAAGCATGGAAGAAATGAATAGAAGAGATGAATAGAAGAGGGTAGACTAGATAGTAAGAGGAAAAGAAATCAAGAAGAAGAAAAAGAAGAAGAATTTCCCATGGGAATAGAAGACTTCAGAAGAACATGAGAAATGGAGAAGAAAGAAGAAGACTAAGAGTCATCTTGTGCAATTGATACCATAATGTTCATTGAGATGTTGAGCAACATGACAAAACCTAGGATCTAAGATTTGGACTAACCAAGGAAGACTGAAAATAGAAGACCCTTGGTAATAGGATGACCTCACAAAATGTCAACACCAAACTAGGATAATCAAAGTTCTCTATTGTCCAAAGAGAAATGAAAAGATAAAAGAAGGGGCTTTACCAACACTATCAAAGAGGTGCTTCAAATCAAAGGGTGACTACCCTTGCACTTTTGAACTAGGAGGATGGGCTAGGCCAAAATATAATTGAAATTGAGATTAAATGAAAATTATTTGGACAATAAGATTACGAGAATTTCCCAAGAATCTAGCTCACAATTCTAGAGATAAACTTTCTCACCAAGAACAACCTTCTAATGCGATATTTATCTTTGGCTAATGTGATATTGATGTTGATCTTGACCAATTTGTGCAAAATTTTGAGTTTTTAAGGTCTAATTTCAAGTTTCTGAATGTGAGGGTGAAAATGTCTGATTTCGATCACAAATTCAATAGCAATTGGATAGGTTTGCAAATAGTAGGGGATCAAACATGTCTTCAAACACTTGAAACAAGGGAAAAAGCAACCTTGCCAAGACAAGTACTTGTGATATCAAAAATAAAATTGCACCCTATGGAAGTTACCGATTGTCTGTATGTTGACAACATTCACACTAGTATCACACAACTGAAGACAATTCAAGAAAATCTATCCTAAAAAGTTAAGGCTCAATGCGTACCAACTTAGCCCACAACTTGATGCCCCCTTGCCTCACACCAAGTGGTTACCCACAAGAGATATTGGCTTTGTCGTGGAAGTGTCAAATGACACAACCAAAGGGACACATATGGTGAGTATCTTAAGGTGATATGGGTAAACCAGTTGGATCAATCCTTGCACTAAGAAGATAAGCGGCTAAACAAGGTGGCTTCTATCTAATGGTTCTTAATAAGGATTTCCGTTCACAACACCCCTCTTGCTCCTCATCAAGGACTAGGACCTCGTGGCCTCAAGAGTACCTTAAGCATTCTTGTTCAATGTTTTCCCCATGGTCGCAATCCCATGAGCTACTCACATCAAATGAAGATAAGTGTTATGTCTACCAAGGTTTTTGGTGTCCTTGATAGCCTTGAGATTATAGTGAGTTGGAATCACTTGCCACCAAGGAAAATGATGACAAGGTTGTCCCCACTTGAGTCATTCCTCTTGATTGCTCAAGAGCAGGCCCACTAAAGGATTCCTAAACTAAACAAAAATGGATAATTTATGAGGTTCAAGGTTTTTGGTTCACCTCAAGGGTGAAGATCATACTCCCCTATCTCAAAAACTTCTCCCAAACACACCAAGCAAAGAGATTCAATTACTCCCTTGCTTCCAAAACCTTAAGATGGGTCAAGATTTTTTGATTCACCTAAAGGTGAAGAGCATACTTCTCCTACCACCTCAAAATCCCTTTCACAAGGTATTAAAGTTCCTAATAAAATTAGTGAATGCCACACTTGAAAGGAATTAAATCACAAGAAAAAAAAAATTATTTTTATTTTTTTATGCTTTTTGGGCAGCCTTGCAAAAACTGTTAGTAGCCCTCTTTGACATGCAATTTTTTGCAAATTTCTTAAGCAAAGGCACTTACAACCACAACTAGTTAGGCCCACAAGGTTAGCAAAATCCAAAATCTAACAATGATTAGCACATGAAAAATTAGATAATCTGCAAAAAATGACTGATCAAATGACAAAATCTGAAAATGAAACCATCATGGTTGGATTAGGCACGGAAAGACCTTTCCAATGATATATCACACTTAGATTTTCGATACCATTTGCAAAAAATTTCAAAAATGGGTGCCCATTTTCTAGAGTGGCACGGATTTGAAAACGCTGAAATTTTCAAAAAAAATTAAAAAGTCAAAAATAGCAAGCAAACTGATGAATCTAGAACTCTAGTCTCTGTCTGTCACAAAATTTCATGCGAGCCAGTACAAATGTCACGTGAGAAAGTACAGAAGCTCATGCGAGACATAACACAATCCCACATGAAGAAGCACAGAAGCTCGCGCGAGACAGAACACAGGCCCTCGCAAGGAAGGATAGAAGCTTGTGCGAGACAGAATGCAGGCCCACGCAAGGAAGTACAGAAGCTTGCATGAGATAGAATATAGGCCCGCATGAGGAAGTACAAAAACTCACGCGAGGAAGTGCAGAAGCTTGTGCGAGACTTTGTGATAGTGACGCACGGAAGTATAGACAGTGCACAAAAATCACAAAAAAAAATTAGAACAGCCGAAACATGCAGTAGAAATGCAAGAAAAAAAGGACAAAATAGAGCTATCTTGCCCTATAATGGGTGCCAAAAATGTACACACTAAAATGGTGCACTTTTATGAACCATTACATGAAAGGTTGCTCAAGAATGAAGCCTCACAAAGCGGCTCATAGCTCTCTATGCATGGAGTTGCAAGGGACTATGATGTGTTTGCTCTCAGGTAGAGCTACAAGCTTATGACCTTGCTAGTCAACCACACAATGAGAGATTCAAATGAGGACAAGGGAAAGAGTGCCAATATCCTCAAGAATCACTATGAAAATGCAATGCAAACTAGTCTAGAGAAATGAAAATGCAATGCAACTAAGCTATGAAATGGAAAGAACAAATGTTACAAATCTCTCCTATTAAGCTATGTGAGTTAAATCTATTGCATCAAAGGAAACTAAACTAGATGCCATGAAAGCTAAAATGCAAGAATGAAAGACTAAGAACAATAAGGTTTCCAAAAGCTCCAAAAAGTCTCCAAGAATTCCTACAGCATAAGATTAGTATTCAAAACATGATATAAAAATGGAGGAGAGAGCTTTCCTTTTATAAGAAATGCAAAGGAACGGACCATTGAGATTAAGAGGCAAAATTCTTAATCGGCGGTGGAGGTTGAAAGAGGAGCAATCCATGTGCACAAGTATCCTCCAATAGAAAAATAGGAGTTGACTTTATGTCCATATGAGACAAAAAGTGTTTTCTTCTTTTTATAAAATAGGAATAGTGTTTTATTTGTGCAACTTAGGATGAGATGAAAAAGGGGGCTTTTTATTTAATCAAAAGGGGAGGAAATATTCCTTTTAATAAAATAAAGACTTAGGATAAATGATTAGCCCATAGGATAAAAATCCAATATATGATCGAAATTAAGACTTGATCAAGAGATTGATATTGTTGAAAATATTGATTATTGATCAAAATGATTCAAGATTGATAAATTAAATAAATGGGGCCCAAAGTCTAGGCGACCATTTTTGGGTGCATACAGGGATCTTGTTATATCTCATGCTGAATATGCTTACAATGATAGTGTAAATAGGACCACAGGAAGAAGTCCTTTTGAGATAGTCTATGGAAGACACCCCAGAGGAGTGTGTGAGTTGAGAGACTTAGGTTCCATGGAGTTGAAGAGTGGACAAGCTGAAGATTTCACTCAAACTATCAAGGAGGTTCAAGAGCAAGTGAAGAAAACCATTTTGGAGTCTACTCAAAAACTCAAGGCTAAAGTAGATGAAAAGAGGAAAGAAGTATAGTTTCAGATTGGGGGCTATGTCATGGTCCATCTTAACAAAGCAAGGATGCAAAAAGGCATGCCCACTAAGCTACAGATGAGGAGAGTAGGCCCATGCAAGATTCTAGCCAAATATGGAGAGAATGCCTACAAAGTGGACTTGCCATCAGACTTAGCCATCTCACCAGTGTTTAATGTTGTAGACCTGATCAGATTCAAAGGAGATACCAGTTAGCAAGGTACATCTCCACCAAAGGTACTACAAGATATAGACACCAATGCAATGCCCAAGAAGAAGCCAGCCAAAGCAAAGAAGGTTTTAGACTCCAGAGTGAAGAAGACTACTAGGCATCAAGCTCACATGGAGCACCTAATCAAGTGGAAGGATTAGCCTAAATCTGAAGCCACCTAGATTGAAGATAGACAGTTCAAGAAGTTTGGAGTTGACCTGGCTCTACTTGACCCCAAAGTGCCTTAGTTTGTGCTGAGGGGGAGTATGGTGTAGGAGCACCCTTCTAAGGGCTCCCACCTTTTATTTTTTGTTGTGTGAACTTCTTGCATGAAGTATGTAATTAGAATAAGATCTTCAAGCTCATTTTGTGTGTGTCTAGGCCTGGTCTAGGTCCTAGAAGTTCATATGGTCTTTCCTATGTAAATGCCACATTGATTCAAGGAATGTTGTCATCTTGAAACTAGTGCTTTGATAGGAGGTTTGGAGTCTTAGGTTAGTTTGGTTGAATTTGAGCACATGTGAGTTCTTTAGGGGGCTTTCATTAGAGGTCATTGAACAATGGAAGCAAGGTTGTTTTAGGCAACAAAAGTTTCTTAAAAGTTGTCAGCAAATTTTTCATTGATGTAACCTAACCTAACCTCAGTGGCTAAGAATCCCTAACCTCACACACATACCAAGGAGAATTCTATATTATGCTTGAAAAATGCTAATGTAAAGGTTGGTATTCCTATTGTATGGTCTTAGTATGGCAGACTAATCTGAACACTGCTAGAGCAAAACAGTCACTATTTTAGACTATTTGAATGTGAATATTTGGAGTTTGGTGTGCATATTTGTTGGATTATTTACTTTGTGTGTGTTTTCCCTTCATTTGTATGCATTAGATTAGCTTCTAAAGGTTTTGGTGTGTTTTAGTTTGTGTTCTTTCATTTTCTTAGTGCTCTACCAATTTTGGAGAGCCTTGTACATATGGGCATGTAACTCTTGATTCCACCATGGAAACACCATGGAAATATGGATTCTAAGAATACAGATCCAAACCTATAATACTATGAAAGTAGTGCCCCAACAAACAAGAGAAAACAAGTGTTTGACAAAGCCATAGGTGATCTTGACATTGCTCGGCCAGGAGCAGTCAGCAGACAAAGTGCTCCAGGTGACAGAGGAAGGAGTTCCAAGACTAATCCTTTTGAGGAAGTGAAGAGGAGTGTTTGAAGGTGTATTATTGTGAAGCAGAAGTTTTGAAGAGCCTTGGAAAGGTACTTTTGAAGACCAGGATAGTGAAGAGTCCCCCAAACCCTTAAAACCCTCAAATTTGCCAAAGGTATTGTACAGCCTGTTGGAAGCCTAAGACCCCAAAAATCCTTGAGAATGGGTCATTAGGAGCAAGTGTTCTTTTGAACACGGGTGGTGATTCTTTGTGGAAAGGGTGTCAAATTCCTTATAAAATCAGAAGGAGGGCTAATTAGGCCTCTTCCTTGTAGCCCTAAAATACAAAGCAACCCTCAAATCGGGTGATGACCTAACCAAGCCAATGCATTGAAAAGGTGTCAAATGGCTTAAAAACATCTTGGAAATCATAAAATTCACTGTTGGAGTTTTGGAAAGATTTAGAAGCCTAAAAGACCCTTATGAGCCTATGTAAGGGATAGTAGTCTGAGAGCAAAGCTTGTATTGTTGGTAGATGAGATAGTTTAACTTGGTGGGTGGGTTAGGCAGGTTAGGGGATCCTTAGAGGAATAAGGAATCCTATAGACCATTAGGGGTGTCAGAAGAACACTTGGATCCTAGAGAGGATCAGGGTCATAGACTAAGCTAGTCTATCCTAGCCTCCCCATCACTTTCCAGAGAGTAGTAATCAATATTTTCTTTGACATTTCTACTCACCATGTTGAAATATATATGGATGACTTCACTACATATGGAACTACATTTGAGAAGGTGTAAGAAAATTTGGAGAAATTTCTCAAAATATATCAGGAATATAACCTCTCCCTTAACAGTGAGAAGTGCTACATGATGATGGAAGAGGGAGTTATTTTAGGATATTGCCTTTCATCCTTTGGCATTTAGGTTGACCCTACAAAGATTGAGGTCATCAATAAACTTCCAACACCAGTCAAGGAGAAGGATGTTAGGAGTTTCCTAGTCACACTCATTACCAAAGGATATTCATCAAACACTTTAGCCAAATTACAACCCCATTGTACACCCTGTTGAAGAAAGATGCAGAGTTTGAATGGAAAAATGACTGTGAATTATCATTTCAGTAGCTAAAATATGTTCTTACAAAGACACCTCTCCTCAGAGGACCTGACTGGAAGCAACCATTTCATATTCACACCAATTCATCTGACTATACCATTGGAGCAATGTTAGGACAAAATGAAGGTACAATTGAGCATGTTATTTACTATATTAGTAAAAACTTACAAGGTGCTCAACTGAACTATAATGTCACTGAAAAAGAATTGCTAGTAGTAATCTATGCCCTCAATATATTTAGACATTACATCACTAGTTATGAAGTATTTGTATATATTGATCTTTCATCCATCAAATACTTGATGAAAAAGCCTTCCATCACTGGCAGGTTGGCAATATGGTTACTCCTTATGCAGGATTTCAATGTGAAAATCATTGACAAACCATGTAAAGCTAATGTGGTGGCTGACTTCCTATCTAGATTACAAGTTCTAGATGATCTGACAATAATTGATGACAACTTCCTTAATGAGAACCTATTCTCTATTGATACTTTCAATCCATGGTATGCTGACATAGCAAAATACCTTTCTATAAGAAGGAAACCACCTCATTTCACACCTAGAGAACACAAACTTCTAGTTGAGAAAAGTTTCAATTTTTCATGGATCTTAGGTTTTATGTTCTACACAAGTCTTGATCGGGTCACCAAAAGATGCATTCAAGAGGATGAGACTTATGACATCCTTAGGGCTTTTCATGATGAACCATGTGGTGGCCATTTTGTAGAAAAGAGGAAAACATACAAAATCTTGACAACAAGATACTATTGGCCTACCTTACATAAGGATGCAACTAAGCATACAAGGCACTATGAAAGATCCCACCGCATGAATGCTCAACTAATTTAGATGAAATGCAATTGCATCCTCAGGTGGTGGTGACACCATTTGACAAATGGGGCATCAATTTCATTGGACCCATCAAGCCATCTTCTCATGGTAAGTCATGTATCTTAGTGTTTACTGACTATGCAACAAAATGGGTAGAAGCTAAAGCAATGTAGCATGCCAGAGACCATCAAGTGGTAGAATTTATATATAAATATATATTTACCAGGTTTAGAGTACCTCATGAGATAGTCATAGAATAAGGGGCAGAGTTTACCTCTAATCTTATCACAAAATTGATGCATGAATATAAAGTGAGACATGGTAAATCTTCACCATACCATCCCCAGGACAATGGACAAGAAAAGATAAAAAATTAGGAAATTGAAGCCATCCTAACCAAAATAGTTGTTGTTCATAAGAAGGAATGGGCTACCCACCTTCGTGAATCCATTTGGGCTTATCAAACAACATGAAAAATAATAACTGGTTTTACCCATTTTGAGCTCGTTTATGGAAAATCTGCATCTATGCCTATTGAGTTCCACCATAAGACTTGTAGGATGGCATTGGAGTTAGACATTGACCTTACCAGAGCATAGGAGGAGTGGCTATTATAGTTGAATGGGCTAGATGAGTATCATAAATCTACACTTCACAATACTAAATTGATCTAGAAGTAAAGGAAGAAGTGGTATGACAAGTTCATCAAGGAAAAGAAATTTTTAATTGGTGATTGGGCACTATTATATGACTCATGCTACTAGCATACCCTAGGTAAATTTTAGACATGGTGGCTAGGACCTTACGAGATAGTCTTAGTATTTTAAAATGGAGTAGTTCAATTGTCTACTATTGATCCTGTAAGGTTCAAATTGCTTGTTAACAGTTATTGACTCAAGATCTATCACAAACCAGAGAGTCACAAAGAATTCCTATAGCAGTTTGAGTAATATGATGACAAAAACACTCATTCAACAGAAGAATCTGGGTCTTCCACCCATATTTCCAGTAATCCTTCATTTCACTCAAGGACTCCATAATAAAAATTTCACTTTACGTGATATTATTTCTCCGCAATAAAAAATTCACCTCGCCTCCTCTCTCTACCACTTTTCTACACCATTGCATCACTCCATCAGTGCATGTCATATTTTAGAACACTCTTCCTACAACACTTGCTAGGTTTGTGACACATACTTTCATACATATATTATTTTATTCATTTTTTATTAGGATTATGTGTTGTTTTAATTTCTACTCTTGCACGTCTTGGCCTGGTGGGACCCATGGCTTAAACTTAGTTGGGGGGAGAGGAATATTCTATATTTTTCAAAATTTAAACATTAGCATGTAATGGATGAAAATACATTTCTTGTCTTTTTGAGATGACTACCGTCATGTGTTAAATAGTCTTTCATTCTGTAATTGAATCATCATAATTGAATAGAATTAAAAGATTTTAAAAGCTGGAGTTTAACTTATGATGATATGTTAGCATCATGTTCAGGGTGGCAGGCCTTCACACAAGTGAAGGTATTATGAAAAATTATGCAACTAAATGCTTTTAATTTCCTAGAGTAAATAACATTTTTTACTCCGTTATTCTCATCTACAACACTTTGGGACCATAAAATTTTGAATCTTGATTTTCCATTTTAGTGCTTCTCTAAAATCTTCTACAAAAATTTTATGTCTGTAACAATGGGAGGTGACCTTCAAAGGCATGAGCCAACTAATCACTGAGTTTTACTAGGAGATGCATCTAGCTACAAAATGTTCCAATGAAAAGGTTGGTTGAATTACTATTTGAGCCTCAATGGTTTTGATGAGGAGATTTCTCTATAGTTTTTAAATACTCTATAGAATGGGTTTATAGTGATGAAAAGGTTGAAAATTGAATTTACAAAAGGCATTGTGGTAGAAGTGTCAGCATTTCCATAGGAAGGTGAGAAATAGACTAAGGACCTTGATTTATGCTCAACTATGGCACAATTCACCTTCCATGGTGATCCATAGTTATAAATTGACAAAAAGCAAGGTACTTCAAGGGTGTCATGTGCTTGGACTATATTCAGCCAGCTGCATTTATCATTTAGTATTTTACCTATGAAGGACGCTAAAAATATCTACATAGTCTACATTTCAAAATCCTAAGCCATCTCTACCATGACAATAGACTGGTAAATTTACCTAACTTCTTGTTTGATATCGTGAAGAAACAAGATTCTTTGGTTCCATCAGGAAAAGATAAATTAGTTTGTCATCATTGCTTGCTTTAGCTAATTATGGAAAGAGAATTAAATAAGCAAATGATAGGGACTCAGGATGAATTTTTAAAAATGGATGAAATAGAGACTAGGATAGTCGACCCTAGAGGCTAGGCCATAGGAAGAAGGGAAAACACAACCACTTGGGTTTGTAAAGTAATGTTGGCATTAAGTAGAATTGCCACTAGTGACAACACTTATTTGCATTCTGAGTGCAAACCGAGAAGACAGTGCAAACCGAGCAGAATAGTGCAAACTGAGCAGACAGTGCAAACTGAGCAAATAGTGCAAACCGAGCAAGACAGTGCAAACTGAGCAAGTTAGTACAAACCGAGCAGGATAGTGTAAACCGAGTAACATCATGTCTACCAAGTCGCCAGTATTTACCGAGTTCAAAACCTACCAAGTGGTTAGTATGAACCATGCCTTCACTTCTACTGAGTGCATGACGATGCCGAGTAATGCAGTGGACGCCGAGTATCAAAAAGTCACCGAGTTAGTTTGCAGGAATGGTGTAACCATACTTGGGCCGACTTAGTAGCACTTATGTTTATTTGTCAAGCCAACTTTGTAATTGTAATTGTAATTAATCATTTAAGACTTGTATATAAACAATGTTGTAAAAATGTCAAGATGTATGTAAGAAGCATGTATGTGAAAAAGAAAGAAAGGTAGAGATAAGCGAATTACAAAGGGCTTCAACAGTATAAGGAACAGCAAAGAAAAATTCATCACAGAAGGTGATCAGTACATCAGCGAATCTCAATCAGCAATCCAGTTGCAAAGCAAGAGATCTACTGTTTCATCCTAACAGGTGAATCAGTACTAAATCCTTTAACCAGGTAGACTTAACAGTCTTTTGTAAAATCTCTTTACCGAGTGCATACTTCATTGTATGTTTGTAAATCCTTTAACAAGGTGGATTTAGCAATCCTTATTGCTCCTAACAGGGCAGATCATCAGAAGTGATCAAATTGTAAGCCTTAACCGGCCAACTTTATTCTGCAGTATTAAAGCTTTGTGGGTTTCATCCCCACCCCAGTTTTACTTTCTTTTTGGAAGGTTTCTGGGTAACCAAATCTATGTGTCATTATTGTGAATGTTTTTAAGTTTCATGCTTTCTGTATGCAAAGGTTAAAGTAAATTACATGTTAATACATCTGTAATTAAAAGAAAATTTGGAGTTACTGATTCACCCCTCCCCTCTCAGAAACTTGGTTAATTCCTGAATATTTCCAACAAGTAATTCAAATGATAATAAACATTCCTAAAGCTTCTTCCTCTACCTATAAACCACCTACAAAGAGAACTTGTGAATTTGTAACTCCTATTTCTAGTAAAAAGAGAACTAAAAGCAATAAAACTGATGTAAACTTTGGAACTTTAGGTGATACTATCAAATCTTCCTTAGGAGTTTCTTCTTCACTTGTCTCAGGGTCATTTAATAACACATCAATACTATCAAACATTTCTTCAATAACTATCTCACTATTGGAGGGTCTGGGTTCATCTTCAATCATGGGTGAGTAATCATGATATCTTTCTTGAACCATAAAATTTTCATCAATCTTAACATGAGCACTCTCAATGATCTTTTTCAATCTTAAATTGAAACATCTATAAGCTTTACTTTTAGTAGAGTAACCAAGGAAAATACCTTCATCACTTCTTGCATCAAACTTGCCTACTACTTCATCTCTCTTAATGTTGCACTTGCTTCCAAATATTTTAAAGTATTTTATTGTGGGAACATCACCAAACCATAGCTCATATGGTGTTTTGTCTGTGCCAAGCCTCAATTGAATTCTATTGATAGTATAGAATGTTGTATTGACTACATCTCTCCAATAGGTGTGTGCAACTTTTCCTTCAATCATGATGGTGCGTGATGTATCAAGGATGATCCTATTCCTTCTCTCTGCAATTCCATTCTACTGTGGGGTTCTAGGTGCACTCAACTGCCTCTTGATACCATATTCTTCGCAGTACTCATAGAATCTATCAGAGGTGAATTCTCCTCCTCTATCCGATCTCAAACATTTTATCTTTAGTCCATATTAATTCTAAACTTTAGCTTTGAATATTTTGAACTTCTCAAATGCTTCTGACTTGTCTTTCAAGAATGCAACCCACATCATTCTAGTATAGTCATCAACAAACAAAATGAAATACCTTTCACCATAGTATGATCTTGTTTAAGTTGGACCACATAGGTCTGTATGAATCAGATCCAACTTGTTCTATGTTGAATTGTGCTTGCTCCTAAATGAGTTTCTCACATGCTTTCCCATCACACATTCCATGCATATAGTATCAACTAGCTTTGCTATGCTAGGTAGATCTCTTACTGCATTTACATTGCTTATCTTAACTATGTTATCAAAATTGATATGCCATAGTATTCTATGCCACAACCATCTGTCATCTATTTTAGCAACAAAAAAACTTGCTTCTGGATTAAGCTAAAAAACATTACCTTTAGTCTTTGATCCTGATGCAATTATTTCTCCTTTGTTGTTAATGATACACTTGTTTCAATTGAATTCCAATCTATAACCTTTGTCAAGTAACTACCCAACACCTAGTAGGTTATGTTTCAAAACATCAACATAAAGAACATCATTAGTTCTAATCTTTCCATCCAAGGTGATGGCTCCTCTACCAAAGATCAGTTTAGGAGTGTTATCTCCAAATCTAACCATGCCACCATTTTATTTGTCTAGATGAACAAATCTATCTTTATCACCTGTCATGTGATGTGAACAACCACTATCTATAACCCAATTTGTCCTAATATCATCTTGTGAAATTAATGCTAGCTCTTGTTCTTCTTTCTCACCTTCATGATCTATCTTATTGTTCATTTTCTCTATAATAGCAATAAATCTAGTTTCTTCTTTAGCTAAATCATCATCTGAAACTCCATCTCTAGCATAGTAACAATCCTTAGAGTATTTAGGCTTGTAGTCATTTTTTACCTTTCTAGCTCTTGTAGGACACTTAGATGCAAAGTGACCAATCTTATTACATGAAAAACATTTAAATAGCAATTGACCTTCATATT
The DNA here is from genome assembly GCA_027943335.1 of Chamaecyparis obtusa. Classification (NCBI taxonomy): domain Eukaryota; kingdom Viridiplantae; phylum Streptophyta; class Pinopsida; order Cupressales; family Cupressaceae; genus Chamaecyparis; species Chamaecyparis obtusa. Next base: position 182,235 of record BSBK01009957.1, read on the forward strand.
TTCCTTTTCCTTTCTTTTCTCTTTTGGAAATCATAGCAATGAAATCATCTATTCTTTTCTCTTCATCAACATAATCAAAATTACTAGAAGTGTTTGTAGATTTCTTACTGTGGACTGTTTCTTTGAAGGTTGTCTCACTTTTAGGTTTTTTCTTCAATCTTGAAATCTCAAAAGCTGAGATTTTGTTGATCAAGGCCTCTATCTTGAAATTTGATGTAAGATGCATGGTCTCATCAAGGATGTTGATCTTGTTTTCATATTTTGGAGTGAGAGTAGTCATCAATTTGTCCATAATGTCTTCCTTTGAGATCTCTACACCATTGTTCTCGATTCTAGTAACTGCTTCATTGATCCTTTGATTGTAAGCTTTGATGTTTTCTTTAGGTAGAATCTCTAATGCATTGTATCTTTTCTTCCATGTTTTTTTGTGTGCATCCTTTTCTTGTTTGTCTCCCTCAAATATGTCTTCTAGGTACTTCCATATTTTGTGGGCTGTATCTACTTTCCTTATTTATGAAAACTCACTATCAGATAGGGTGTTGATAAGGGCTTCTTTGGCTATTGCATTCTAATGAAACAATTCCTTTTTCTTTTCAGTAGCATCATCCTTTGCAAGGTCTTCTAAAGTAGGGATCTTGACTTCTTTGATAGTTACATCAAAAAATTCAAAAGCAATGCATTGAAAATGAGTCACCATCTTGTTCTTCCAATCAAGATAATTCTCTCAATCAAACTTAGGACTTTCTTTTGTGAAGAATTCCATTTGATCAACCTCAAGCTATTAAAATTTCTCTTTGAGGCACTTGGCTCTGATACCAATTGTTAGGAATAGTCCCAAGAGATAACTGAGAGGGGGGGTGTGAATCAGTTAACTAAAAGTTTCAATTCTTTAGCCAATTAAGTATACTTAAACATAAAGCATAAACACAATGAAAGAACACTTGAACACAACACCAATATTTTGGTTATGGGGAAACCCAAATAGGTAAAAACCCCGGTGGGAATGGACACACACTAATATTCTACACTAGTGTATTTTAACGCTTGTTAGAAGATCCTTAACCCTGTTAGGAGTTTCTTTACAATATAATTAGTACAATAGACTTGTTCAAGGGTTAGACCCTATTAGGAGTCTTTTACAATTAACCCTATTAGTGGTGAGGATGCACTATCCGATAGCACACTACTCAAAGGGGTGAAGGATAAAACCTTATTTTAAACAGATACACACTATATCTGGATCTTGGTGAACTGTTCTTTGACCTATTGTCTAGATCAGTTCCAAGCTATAGAAAAAATACTTTACTTGGTCACATAGACCTTCTTCTAATGGCTCAACACTTTGCACACTCTACTCTGCTCTTCACAATCAACTCTGAACCTTGCTCTAGCAATCACAAATGACTATCTATAAATATATTTCCTCTAAATGATATAATCAAGTTGGCCTATTAGAACCACCTTGAAATCATATTAGAGAAGTCATAAAAAACTCCAATAATAATTTAGTCATCTATACTAAGCATGCAACACATTCTAGGACCTGTCCAATAAGATAATTGTAGATGCACGCTACACACTGTCGGCTCTACCAAAATAATTGGATATTTCTCCTCAAGTTGAATGACCTCATGCAATCTTAACCAAACCTTACTAAGTCTTCTCCAATCTCTAATCTAAGGGTACATACTAAAATTATAAGCATAACTCCAGAACCAATATAATCTCTGTCGGCTCTTTTGAACAAGCACAGGAAACTTCTACTGGTGAATAGTGACTACATAACTTCACTTCTACTGATCATCAGACTCTGTGTCCATGACTGTAACATCACTAACATGTCTTCATCACATATCCAAATGTGCAAGGCTCCATGATAACTTTATGTACAACCATACACAGAACACTACCTATAACTCTGTCAGGAACACTGCTGACACAAGCTACTATATAACTGTTTGTACTAAGAGTTAACCTCTGTGCCCATGATATCATGCTAATAACATGTCCATGCCACATATACTAAAATCTTACTACATATTTCTTCCACACATTCTACTTACCATATGTTGTCATCAACGAAAAATATACAATCAACACTGGCTTGCTAGAAAATCTCCAACAATCTCCCCTTTGGCATTGATGGCAACATATGGAATGAAAAAACTCCACCAATCCAAATGAACATTTCTTTTATAACATTCTCCATTTCCTCTTCAAAAATATCCCAAGGATGAATCCTCCATCTTTTTCAATATTCTTTAACATTCTCCATTTCCTCAACTGAACTGCTTCCTTAACTGAATACAACTCCCCCTTAGTATATTACTCCTTTTTCTTCTTTTTTTCATGACTATATATTACTCCCTCTTTGACATCAATGAAAAAGGGTGTCAAATAATTTAAGCACTGGTACTACTCTAGAAGTAGAGTAGTCAACCAACCATCAGTCCCTAAGGATTGATGATTTTTATTCTTTCTTCTAAGAAGAATTAGGGAAGAGAATTACTCCCAACTTCTCCCTGAGATACCCCAAAGTATTCTTTGGTAGAGGCTTTGTGAATATGTCTTCCAACTGATCTTTAGTACTCACATAGTCCAACTTGACTTCTTTCTCTGCCACTTTCTTTCTTAGGAAGTGATACTTGATCACAATGTGCTTTGTCTTTTCATGCATCACAGGGTTCTTCAACATGTTGATAGTGCTAGTGTTATCATAGTGAATAACAATAGGGTAATCAATCTGAATTCCAAAATCCTTTATCATTTTCTTGATCCAAATAATTGTAGAATAATTTAGGGCTACTGCAACATACTCCACTTCTACTATTGACTGAGAGATACAATTCTGCTTCTTTCTTGTCCAAGTGACAAGTCTGTCACCAAGAAACACTACTCCACCTGATGTACTCTTTCTATCATCAACACATCCTACCCAATCTACATTAGTATACACATGAAGCTCAACATTTTTTAAATTAGGATACCATGGACCATAGTCTATAGTGCCTTGCAAGTATCTGAATATCCTTTTTAATGCCATGAGGTGACTTTGTTTAGGCTCTATTGCAAATCTTCCAACTATGCCAACTGCATTGGAAATATTAGGTCTAGTTTGAGTAAGATAAATGAGTTTGCCAATCATAGACTTGTACAATGTTATATCTATTGCTGGTGAGTCATCTTCTTTTGTAATCTTGCATCTAGTTATCATAGGTGTCCCTATTGGCTTGCAATCATCCATCTTGAATTTATTCAATATCTCTTTCACATAATTTGACTGATTAATGAAAATACCTTTTTCTATCTACTGCACATTCAATCCCAAAAAGTACTTGATAGGTCCAATCATGCTCATCTCAAATTTTCTTTGCATCTACTTAGAAAATTCAGCACTAAGTTTTTCATTACCTCCAAAGATAATGTCATCAACAAATATAGCTACAAGTAGTAGTCGTTCAGATGTCTCTCTTATGAATAGGTTACAATCTACTGCTCCTTTCTTGAATCCAATCTTTGTTAGATATACATCAAGTCTCTCATACCAGGCTCTAAGGGCTTGCTTAAGTCCATAAAGGGCTTTCTTTAATCTATATACCATATCAGATCTATCTGATAAGGTGAATCCTTCTGGCTCCTCAATGTATACTTATTCTTTCAAATCTCCATTCAAGAATGCTAACTTGACATCCATATGATAAAATTTGAAGTTTTTGACTATTGCATAAGCTAGAAACAACTTAATAGCTTCTAATCTTCTCACAGGTGCAAATGTGTCTGAATAATCAATGCCTTCTCTTTGCACATATCCCTTACATACTAACCTTTCTTTATTTCATAATACTGTACCATCTTCATTCATCTTGTTTCTAAATATACACTTTGTTCAAATCACATTCTTATCACTAGGTCTTGGGACTAGTTCCCAAGTGTCATTCTTAATAATCTGATCAAGCTCTTCTATCATAGTATTATGCCAATCTAAATCATTACATGCATCTTCAACACTTAAAGGTTCAATCTGAGATAGTAAATATACCACCTCATTGCTAGCTAAGTTCTTTTCATGTGATCTCGTTAAGACTTTGCCGCTCTGATCTCCAATGATGTCTTTCTTGGAATGGTTTCTAGATGTAAACTTTGGAACTTTAGGTGATACTATCTCATCTTCCTTAGGATTTTCTTCTTCACTTGTCTTAGCATCATTGAATAACATATCAATACTATCAAACATTTCTTCAATAACTGTCTCACTAGTGGAGGGTCTAGGTTCATCTTCAATCATGGGTGAGTAATCATGATATATTTCTTGAACCATAAAATTTTCATCAATCTTAACATGAGCACTCTCAATGATCTTTTTCAATTGTAAATTTAAACATCTACAAGCTTTACTTTTAGTAGAGTAACCAAGGAAAATACCTTCATCGCTTCTTGCATCAAACATGCCTACTTCTAAATCTCTCTTAATGTAGCACTTGCTTCCAAAGATTCTGTAGTATTTTATTGCGGGAACATCACCAAACCATAGCTCATATGGTGTTTTGTCCACACCAAGCCTCAATTGAATTTTATTGATGGTATAGACTGTTCTATTGACTACATCTCTCTAATAGGTGTGTGCAACTTTTCCTTCATTCACGATGGTGCACGCTATATCAAGGATGATCCTATTCCTTCTCTCTGCAATTCCATTCTGCTGAGGGGTTCTACATGCACTCAACTGCCTCTTGATGCCATGTTCTTCGTAGTACTCATATAATCTTTCAAAGGTGAATTCTCCTCCTCTATCTGATCTCAAAATTTTTATCTTTAGTCCAAATTCATTCTCAACTTTATCTTTGAATATTTTGAGCTTCTCAAATGCTTCTAACTTGTCTTTCAAGAATCCAACCCACATCATTCTAGTTTAGTCATCAACAAACAAAATGAAATCCCTTTCACCATAGTATGATCTTGTTTGAGTTGGACCACATAGGTCTGTGTCAATTAGATCCAACTTGTTCTTTGCTGAATTGTGCTTGCTCCTGAATGAGTTTCTCACATGCTTTCCCATCACACATTCTCATATGCTAGGTAGATCTCTTACTACTTTTTCATTTCTTCTCTTAACTATGTTATCAAAACTGATATGACATAGTCTTTTATGCCACAACCAACTGTCATCTATTTTAGCAACAAAACAACTTGCTTCTAGATTAAGCTGAAAGACATTTCATTTAGTCTTTGATCTTGATGCAATTATTTCTCCTTCTTTGTTTTTAATGATGCACTTGTTTCCATTGAATTCCAATCTTTAACCTTTGTCAAGTAACTACCCAACACTTAGTAGGTTATGATTCAAACCATCCACATAAAGAACATCATCAGTACTATTCTTTCCATCCAAGGTGATGGCTCCTCTACCAACGATGTGTTTAGGAGTGTTATCTCCAAATCTAACCATGCCACCATTGTATTTTTCCAGATGAACAAATCTATCTTTATCACCTGTCTTGTGATGTGAACAACCACTATCTATAATCCAGTCTATCCTAATATTAGCTTGTGAAATTAATGCTAGCTCTTGTTCTTCTTTCTCATCTTCATGATCTATCTTATCATTCATTTTCTCTATAATAGCAATTAATCCAATTTCTTCTTTAGCTAAATCATCATCTGAAACTCCATCTCCATCATAGTAACATTCCTTAGAGTATTTAGGCTTGTAGTCATTTTTGAACTTTCTATCTCTTGTAGGACACTTAGATGCAAAGTGACCAATCTTATTACATGAAAAGCATTTAAATGGCAATTGACTTTCATATTTTCCTTTTCCTTTCTTTTCTCTTTTGGAAATCATAGAAAGGAAATCATCTATTGTTTCTCTTCATCAACATCATCAAAATTACTAGAAGTATTTGCAGATTTCTTACCATGGACATTGCTTTGAAGGCTATCTCACTTTTAGGTTCTGTCTTCAATCTTGAAATATTAAAAGCTGAGATTTTGCTAACCAAGGGCTCTCTCTTGAAATTTGATGTAAGCTGCATGGTCTCATCAAGGATGTTGATCTTGTTTTCATATTCTAGAGTGAGAATAGTCATCAATTTGTCCATAATGTCTTCCTCTGAGATCTCTCCACCATTGTTCCTGATTCCATCAACTACTTCATTGATCCTTTGATTATAAGCTCTGATGTTTTCTTCAAGTACCATCACTAATGCATTGTATCTTTTCTTCCATGTTTTTATGTGCACATCCTTTTCTTGTTTTTCTCCTTCAAATATGTCTTCTAGGTACTTCCATATTTTGTGGGCTGTATCTACTTTCTTTATTTATGAAAACTCACTATCAGATAGGGTGCTGATAAGGGATTCTTTGGCTATTGCATTCTGATGAAATAATTCTTTTTTCTTTTCAGTAGCATCATCTTTTGCAAGGTTTTCTAAAGTAGGGATCTTGACTGCTTTGATAGTTACATCAAAAACCTCAAAAGCAATGCATTGCAAATGAGTCACCATCTTGTTCTTCTAATCAAGATAATTCTCTCCATCAAACTTAGGACTTTATTTTCTGAAGAATACCATTTGATCGACCTCAAGCTATTAAAATTTCTCTTTGAGGCACTTGGATCTGATACCAATTTTTAGGAATAGTCCCAAGAGATAACTGAGAGGGGGGTTTGAATCGGTTACCTACAAGTTTCAATTCTTTATCCAATTAAGTATACTTAAACATAAAGCATAAACACAATGAAAGAACACTTGAACACAACACCAATATTTTGGTTACAATGAAACCCAAATAGGTGAAAACCTTGATGGGAATTGTCACCCACTAATATTCATCACTAGTTTATTATGATCCTTGTTAGAAGATCCTTAACCCTGATAGGAGTTGCTTTATAATATATTTAGTACACTAGACCTAGTCAAGGGTTAGACCCTATTAGGAGTCTTTTAAATTTAACCCTGTTAGGGGTGAGACGTACTATCCAAGAGCACACTTCTCAAAGGGGTGAAGGCTACAACCTTTTGTTTAATAAATACACACTATATCTTTATCTTGGTGAACTGCACTTTGACTTGTTGTCTAGATCAGTTCCAATGTATAGCACAAATACTTTACTTGGTCACATAGACCTTCTTCTAAGAGGGAGGGCATGAATCAGTTATCTACAAGTTTCAATTCTTTATCCAATTAAGTATACATAAACATAAAGCATAAACACAATGAAAGAATACTTGAACACAAGACCAATATTTTGGTTACGGGGAAACCCAAATAGGTAAAAATCTCTATGGGAATGGACACCCACTAATATTTTGCACTAGTGTATTATGATCCTTGTTAGAAGATCCTTAACCCTGTTAGGAGTTTCTTTACAATATATTTAGTATAGTAGACCTGGTCAAGGGTCAAACCCTATTAGGAGTCTTTTACAATTAACCCTGTTAGGGGTGAGGATGCATTATCTGAGAGCACACTGCTCAAAGGGGTGAAGGATACAACCTTTTGTTTAATAGATACACACTATATATGGATCTTGGTGAATTGTGCTTTGACCTATTATCTAGATCAGTTCCAATATATAGCACAAATACTTTACTTGGTCACATAGACCTTCTTCTAATGGCTCAACACTTCACACACTCTACTCTACTCTTCATAATCAACTCTGAACCATGCTCTAGCAATCACAAATGACTTTCTATAAATATATTTCCTCTAAATGATATAATCAAGTTAGCCTATTAGAACCACCTTGAAATCATATTAGAGAAGTCATAGGAAACTCCAATAATAATTTAGATGGCTCTACTAAGCATGCAACACATTCTGGGATCTATCCAATAAGATAATTGTAGATGCACACTACACACTATCGGCTCTACCAAAACAACTAGATCTTTCTCCTCAAGATAAATTACCTCATGCACTCTTAACTAAACCTTACTAACTCTTCTCTAAGCTCTAATCCTAGGGTGCATGCTGAAATGATAGGCGCAACTCCAGAACCAATATAATCTCTGTCGGCTCTTCTGAACAAACACAAGAAACTACTACTGGTGAATAACGACTGCATAAATTCACTTCTACAAATCATTAGACTCTATGTCCATGACTATAACATCACTAACATGTCTTCATCATATATCCAAATGTGCAAGGCTCCATGATAAATGTATAGACAACCATACACATTAAACTACCTATTACTCTATCAGGAACACCACTGACCCACGCTTCTATATAACTATCTATACTAAGAGTTAACCTCTGCGCCCATGATATCATATTGATAACATGTCCATGCTGCATATACTAAAATCTTACTACATACATCTTCCACACAGGCTACTTACCATATGTTGTTATCAATGACAAACATAAAGTCAGCAATGGCTTGCTGGCAAATCTCCAATAGAAGTTAACCCTAATGTTGACTATATACTCATTTATAGTGATGAAGATTCTGAAAAGGCATAAGAGTTTGTTAAAAACTCTGTAAGGAAAGATAATCTTGATGATTTAGAAGATTTAACTTTTGATGAGTTCTCTGAATTCATTAAGGATATTGTTGAGGAGGTGTTAGAAAAAATTAATAAGGATGGGTTAGACACAGTTGTGAGAGAAGCTAAATCCTGTCAAGAGGATAATGTGATAAAAAAAAAAAATTGTGTAGAAAGGTAAGTCCAAATAGGAAAACATAATGAAAACCCATCATCTTGCACCAAGATGGAATGACATTTCCAATCAGGAACCCATGCCACCACTAGACCTATCTACACCCCTAACTATAGGGTTGAGTTTATATCAACAATTGTTATGGGAAAGAGCACAATGGAAGATATAAAAGGAAAAATTGAAACATACCATTGATGATCAAGCTCATCAATTAGAACAAGAAATAGATCAAATTGAAGTTTGGAAAAGGAGGGTTGATCATATAACTAAATTGATTCTAGAAGTCATGGCATGTAGATCACCGTCACCAGTGTATGCTTTATTTCTTAAGGAACAATTCACTAATTTCAAATTGACAAGAATTGTGGAAGGACTAAATACCTATGTTTCAACACCTCATGAGTTTTATGATGCATTTCAATAAACTCCAATTTCCTTAAAGAATTTATTGTGTGAATTATATTTTCATAATCTTTATGTGCTAGATGATAGGGATTGGAATTCGCTCCTTTATGTGGGGGATGTTCAATTGAGAGCAATAATGTCTTGGATACAAAATGAGATAAGAATGGAACATAAAGCTTCACCTTATAGGAATAGTGAGATGGAGATGCCCTTGCTTATGAGACTTGAAGTTCAACATTCTAGACAAACTTTCCTTGACTAGCTTTCTATCACCGTGAATCTGAGTGGAGCCAATAAAGTTTACCCAGTTAGAGAGAAAGCCTATGCAGATTGGGACCAGCACTCATCATATGATATTGTAGCTATAATAACTTCTTGTAGGTAGAGATGGATAAGGATTTACCATGATCTAAAGGTTAGAGAACCCTACTCTCCACAAAATTTGGCTCTTTCTACTAGACGAGTTCCCTGGTACATTATGTTGGGAAAAACAATTCTTAATTATTGGGTTCCATTAAGATTTCAACCTCTTGTTCTCTTGTAGCCACCACTAGCAATGAATGAAAATGTTGAAGATCATAACATGGAAAAATAATTTCATCGATGGGAAAGACTCAGGGAGAACCATGGATACTTTAATTACATTGATGATGAGCCAGGGGAGAAGACTGCTAGTGACTTGAGATTGAGATCCAAGATCCATAACTATGATTGCTGGAGACCAGTAATAAAATAGTTGGGGGGAATGATGAGCCTCTTAAATGGCCACATTTCTAAGTACTTTTTATTTCCTTTCAGTAGTTTACTTGCAAATTAGACACATAAACTTATGGTTTTATATGTATATTTTATATGAGTAAAGACATAAAGTAGGAATGTGGATGATAAAAGAACATGGCATATTTTCTTGAAACTTATGGATAGAAATGGTAGAATACAATATTTATATATGCTAATGAATAACCCTTTGCCTATGCTATGTTTTTGGGTAGTTTCCTTCATGTAGCCATATGCCTTGCAAGAGTATTAATTAGAACTTAGCACTTTCTTCCTACTATTAATGATGTGAATATGTATGTATCGAAGGTTGTGTGTGCATTAATCATTTTGTAGGTATTAGTCATGGCGTATTTAAAGATCAGCATAGTGGTACTGAAGAAGTCAAATCCAATCATTGCTACAAGATCTTCACATGAGTAACAAGTCAATATTGTTTCCTATTAAATGCAGCACATGGATCTAGTACCCACAATGCACTATATCTTGGGAGGACTTATTCTTGATAAATGCTATTGTAAGCATCTAAAAATGGACAAGGATTAATTCAAAGAAAATTGGACAAATCAAGGATAATAATTAAATCAATCAAATCATGATTCATTTTTAGCCAATCAAAACAAAAATCAAATCCTAATGTAATATCAATAAAAAATGAGAGCACTTTAATCAAGTGCAATCAAATCAAAATACAATTAAATCAATTAATTGTATAGTCTTGGATTTAATTAAAAACAACCCATTCAAGGGGTACATGGCTAAAAAAAATCATTTTAATCAATTAATAAATCCTATTTACCCTCAACAACCCAAGAGGAGAATAAATCAAATCAACCAATGGAATGGGAGGAAAGGCACTCACATGGATTGAGCCAAAGTGAATCTCATTCACTCACAATGAAAAGGAATCTCAACCATCCACTTGTCCCAAGCTTCCAAGACACTCCCCCCAAAAGGTGGAACCCAAACCCCAACCCAAGGCCTAATTGTGATCAAACATAACCACACCCCCTCACCTTGGAAAATCTATAAAAGGAAGCCCATTCCTTAAAAAAAAAAGGCATCCACACATCTGAGAATTGCATTGAAACTCTTGTAATTTGAGCTTAGGAAGGCATTTTGAGAACTTTTAGCATTTTACTTTGATATTTATTAGCAATAGCATTTGTTTATCTATCATTCTCATATTAGAACTGTCATTAATGGAGGCTTGTTGAGAGCAATCCATTAACACTTCTAGTTAGAGAGCCATGGGATGCCCAAATTAGTCTTTATTTTGATAAATAGTTTCTCTATTATGCTTTGTGGTTGTATTTTAGTTTCTATTTTCATATATTTATTAACCCCAATCTCATGAAGGCACGTTCCATAGTGCACAAAATGGCGCCCACCATCGGGTAGAATGCTCTACTATACTAACTGTACAAAAAAATTTATTATTTCTATTTTTGCAAATTATTCACTCTCGGCTTTTTCAGGAAAGGGCGCTTCTGCCAATTTAAGTGGCGCTTCTGTGATGAGAAACAACGCTTTCACACTCTATTCCAGCACTTTTAATCACTATTTCAGTGCTTCTACTACAAATTTGTGCACCTTTGAGTCTTTCTGCAGCGCTTCTAAAGAGCGCTTTCAATCAATATGTTGGTGCTACTATAGAAAAGTTGGGCACCTTTGCGCAGATCTCCCATGCATTTTTAAAATTTGATTCTTGTTTGTGCACTTTTACATCATCAAAAAGTGCTTTACGCCTAACTACTGAGTGCTTCTACTCATTATTTTAGCGCTTTTGCACATTTTTTACCACCTTTGCATATTAATATAGCGCTTCTACAAATTATTTTGGCGCTTCTACATTTTCCTATCAAATTTAAGTACCACTTTTAATTTTATCAGTTGCACCTTTGCATAATAAAATAGTGCTTTCACAGAATATTAGGGCACTTTTGCATATATTTTAAATTTGACTATGGAAGAATGATTTTTATTTTGTAAAATGTCAGGGCATAAAAAGGTGTGAAAACCAGAGGCTAGATTCAACCAAGAGGGCAAAGCTTTGACCAAAAAGATCAAGAAGGAGAACATAGCACATATCAAAGCAGTTCTTGAAACAACACAAGACGAAGACAATCAGGTATATCAAAAATACCTTGCTGTGACTGAAGCTTATAAACATAAATATGTTTCATTAAATTGGATTTTTAGTCCTTAAGTTCAATTTTTTCTTGGAAATCTATTTGAGTTTATTACGTAAATCTTTGTGTTGTTCCTTTCAATTTTGGTTTCCCCTCACTTTGAGTGTTTGTGTTGACTAACTTGTTGGAGGATAAACATGTGGGAAGGAGCTATTACCAAGGTGGGTAAAATACAATGAAAAAAACTCAAAAATGCCCCTAACTTCGGTTAGCTACAAAGAGTCAGGTAAACCTAAATTAGTCAATTCTTCCTTAGCTTGCGGCATTTGATGTTTTCAAAATCTAGTAAGTAAAACGAGAAATGGATTTCACACTTCAATTTTAAGAATCTCTTTGTTACGAGATTGGGAAAGAACCCTTTGTGTGTTGGAAGTGTTTGGAACAAAGAAAAGGCAATAGGGATATGCTCTTCACTTTTTAAAGTGAATCAAATTCCCAAACCTATCCTACTAAGTTCATTTCTTGTTTTCCATGCATATGCTAGATATTTACTTGGGCTACCTCCCAAGTTTGCCTTAACAAGGCCAGTGAGAGGGACAGCCCAAAGTTGGATACACTTTCTATTACCATGAGAATCGGACCCACTCTAAAATGAAATGCATGTATCCTTAATGGGGTGTATGACAAATGGATTTTCATTTTCAACCTTCCTCTAGTAGTCCTCATGGATTGTGCAAAATTGTACTTCGGTGCATGTGGGAAGTCCCTTTATTGGGAATTGAGAGATTAGAATCTATTTGAATGGAATCCATACTAACACCTTGGTAAAATAGTAAAGACCACCTTGTAGAGCCATGTTCATGAACCAAATTGTGCTAAGGTAGGTGTGTGAAGTGATTTCTTGTGAAAAACCTATTATAACATTCTACAAATCAAAACATTTGTGTTTGGAGAGGTAAAAGAGACAAGTGAATGTGTGGTTGTTATTTTTGAAAGACATACACAAGTGAGGGATATCCATTTAAGATCATCTTATCTTTTAAATCTCTTCATTTAATGAATCAACAATCCTAAAATCCAAGACCATTCAGAAAGAAACCATTGTTGGATGCTAGTTTCCACGTGATCTCAAGCATATAGAGTATCATTACAAGGAAATAGTGTTCTTATGGAAAGAAAAGAACATGAAATTGAGTAACAAAGTGTGTCTCAAGGTCACGACCAAGAGGACCTTTTCCCAAACTTATTTGAACAAAGGCTTGACAACTTGGATAGGAATTCAGCATCCCATAATTTTCAACAAGGAAGTAATGAGAATATCAATAATGCCAACCAAGGTCCAATGGATACGCTTGAAGAAAGAGTTGACAAGGCTTCCCAAGACCTATAATTCTTAGAGGTTATGGATAAATTAATAGATAGGGATAGGGAGAACATTTTCCTAAACCTAGCACAAAAGGGAGTAAGGCTTCCTCATGACTTCGATGTAGACCAGCTTAAGCAAAACCAATAGCTAGATGATCCAATGAGTGTTATGACTAAGAAAATCAAGGCCTTTCAAGAGAAAATAGATACCCTAAAGAAGGTATCTGAACCTAAAGCCTTCTCAGTTGAAGCTTTGTGTCCTTTCCCTTTCGACAAAAGCTTAGTTATGGTGCCATTTCCCTTCAACACTGTTTTTCCTAAATATGATAAGTACATGGGTAAAATAGACCCACAAGATCACTTAAGGGAATTTTGTGCCCTAAGTATAGAGTTCATGCATGATGATACGTACCTAATGAGACTCTTTCCCAAGAGCCTAGGAGGACCCACAATGGAGTGGTTTTCAAAACTACCCCCAAGAATCAAGACTTTTGAAGAGTTGGCCTCAAAGTTTATAACCCATTACTCTTACAACATTGAGCATGAGATCATGATGCTCAAGTTATACAATACCAAAAAAAAGGATGGAGAGTCCTTCTTAGGATTCTTACAAAGGTGGAGGACCATTTTCACAAGGTATCCACACACTATTCCCGAGAAAGAAAAGATGGAGATCTTCACCAATAACTTAACCGCTGAAATGAACAATCAATTACAACTTCAATGTCCTCCTACATTTGAGAAAATTATTGAAAATGGAGTTAAGATTGAAGATGTCTTGGTCAAAAGAGGTGATATTAAATTATTTAAAGACACTAAGCCCAACAACAACAACAACAACAACAACAACAACAACAATAATTATGTCCCTAAGTATTTCAATAATCAAGGGTCCAACAATAATAATGACAAATCAAAATCTTGGACTAAAAATAACAATAATAACCTTGTCAATGATGGGGTTGTAGAGTCACCTAACTTAAATTCCACCCCTTTTATCATACCTCGTGGAGCAAATTCTTCAAACAATGTTAATTAAGAAAGCAAAGCTCCATATAATGCCAACAATCCTAACAACAACAATTCCGATACTTCCAACAATAAGACTTGGGATAAATCAAAATCAAACTCCAATTATAATAAAATGAAATTCACCTACTTGGGTGAACCTTTGGAGAATGTACTATGAACCTTGTTGGCCAATCAAGTCATTACATTACCAGAGATATCAAGTTATGAACCTCAAGTCAAGCCCTATTGGTGGAATGAATCTCACCATTGTGAATACCATTAGAAAAGAGGTCATCCAACCAATGAGTGCATGCAATTAAAGCATTTAGTACAAGGTCTAATTGATAATCACACTATCAAGATTGAAGGACCTCAAAACAATGAGGATCATACGGCCTATAAGAATCCTTTTTTGAACCATGATAAGGGTGAGTCATCTAATGCGAATCAAAATCATAAAAAGGGTAATGATAAAGTAAACTTTTCTCACACATATGATAACATCATAAATACCTTAAGGGAAGATGATCAAAGCATAAATACTATCATAATAAAAGGAAAGTCAAGAGAAGAATCAGCCAATGTTGTCACTAGGGGGCAAGTATCAAAAGTTGTCATACCTAATAATGCTCCAAGAGTGGTGATATCAAACCAAGCTTCCACATCATCATCAAAACAATACAACTTGGTTGACCAATTGCAAAGAACTCCTACTCAAATTTCTATTCTTGAGCTACTTAAACTATCACCAATCCATAAGGACATTTTAGAAAAGGCCTTGTTGGAAAAAAATGTGCCTCTAAATTTGGAGGTAGATAAGTTCCAAAACATGGTGGGACACTTAATTGTGCCTCATTTCTTATGATTCTTTGGGCAAGATGATATGTCTCTTAATCATCCTCAAAATCTACCCTTGCATATAGAAGTGTTGATCCACAAACATAGGGTGAAAAGAGTCCTTATAGATGGAGGGGCTGGCCTAAATATTTGTACCCTTAACTTGGTAAAAGCCTTAGGATTTTCTGAGGAGGCTATTGGCCCAAAGAAAAAGATAACCATAAAATCCTACAATGATGAAGAAAGAGCATCAAGGGGAGTCATAGTTTTGCCCATAAGAGTTGGTCCCATGCAAAAGGAGACCATATGCCAAGTGTTGAACCTAAAACTAACTTACAATATTATATTAGGAAGGCCATGGATCCATGAAATGTAGGTTGTTCCTTCAACATATCATCAATGTCTCAAATTCCCATATCAAGGGGAAGAAATAATGATAAGTGGAGTCCTCAATCCCTTCCAATATTGTAATAATGTCAAGCCTATCAATGATTCATTAGTTCCACATAATACTGGAGGATCCCTACCCCACCAAATGGAACAAGGTCAAAGTTCCAAAGATATTCCTTTGTTGAAAGGAAAAGAAAAGGTGGAAGAAGAAATTGTTGTGGAGGAAATTCCAACACTCATTAACCAAACTACATCAACTAAGGGCAAAGAAAAGGTTAATGGGAACTATTTTAGTGAAGAAGAAAAAGAAGAGTCTACTAGAGCTGTCACAAGATATCTTCAAAGACAAAAAGAAGATTTCGTATCAAAATATGTTGTCCAAATGTCTACTAAAGAAGAACACTATCAAAAGATGGATAAAATGATGCAAAACTTTGATAAGTAATGCAAAATCAAACAACAGGGAGTAGGCGAGTATTCCTTATCAATGATGGATCTACCCTTATCACCAAAGTCCTTTGGAAAGCCTCCAAGTCTACCTCATAGATATAACAAACACTTTGTGAGGGTACGTACATCATCCACCGGGGATGATGAAGATAATGCAATTCTAAACTGGTCATACAAAGATGAAGAATCAAGTGCCCACATCAAACACATTCAAAATCCAACCATTCCCACACATCAATATGGGAAAGGGTTTGCAATAATGTGAAAAATGGGTTATAAAGGTCAAGGGCCTTTGGGTGCAAGGAATGAAGGGCTAATTGAACCCCTAGAACCCACATGGCAAGATCCTAAGCATAAAATAGGATTAGGATATCTTGAAGAAGGATATACCCAAAAACATTATCCCTAAGTATATATCAAATACTCCAATTTGAATCTCATAGTGATGAGGATTCTAATGAATGGGAATGGGAGACTCTATCAGATGAGTCATGTCATGATAAGGGCATTGATGTTATCCATACTTATACTTCCACCAAAAATAAAGGATTAATGGTGGAATCCACTTCAACTCAAGCATCTAGTTCTAGCCAAGTAACTCCAAATGATATGCCAAGCATAGAGATTAAAATAAATCAATGGATAGGTGAGCCATATGTTCTGTCATGGAGACCTACTATGGAAGAATCAAACACTAGTTTTAATCCGCACAAGTTTTATCCCATAGAAACCATAGTGGAGTCTAGTGAAGAGGATTTTGATCCTTCTTCTTTAGAACATCTAGAAGAAATTCATGTCTGAGATTTTGAAGATAAAATGTATGAACCTTCCAATAATGAGATAAACACTCTAAGCCCCATTGAGACAAATCCAAGTGTTGACCCGTTAACTCTCATTCGGCCAGACCTAATTGAATGGGATGCCATTGAACCTGATACCTTGCCAATTTTCTTGAACGACAATGCACTGTTCCAATACCTTAACATGGTTGAACCTTCTTCTACCAAATAATATCAAGAGGGAATGATTGAAGGGAGCATCCAAACTTTTAATCCAGAAAATATTGAAAAAATGAGAAAAAGTATAAAAGGAAAAGAATCAAGTGTTGAAAACCACTTTGTGGCAACATTAGATCCAAGAGAAAGAAAAAAAGAAATAAAGGATGTTTTTAAAGGTGAAAACCCAACTGTGGCACCTTTGGAAGGGATTTTGGATGTTCTACCAGACCATTATGAAGAAAGATCTCCAATTTTGATCAAGCCAACAGAAAAAATAAACATTGGATCAGAAACAGCACCAAGGATCATCCATTTAGCATCATCCCTCTCAAGCGAAGAAAGAATCAAATTCATTAAATTCTTTAAGGAGAAGCAAGTTAACTTCACATGGTCCTATGATGATATGTCAGGTTTAGACCCAAACTTGATAATGCACCATCTCAATATAAATGAGGGAGCCAAACCAGTCAAGCAGAAACTAAGGAAAATGCACCCTCATATTGCCCTACTTGTCAAAGTAGAGTTAGAGAAGCTATTAAAGGTGGGGTTTATTAGAACCATTGATTATGCACAATGGATCTCCAACATAGTGCCAGTATCAAAAGCAGATAAGTCAATTAGAATCTACACAAACTTTAGGGACTTAAACATGGCATGTCTTAAAGATGACTTCCCATTACCAAGCATTGATACCATTGTAGACTTAACAGTGGGACACTCCATGTTTTCACTCATGGATAGATTTAGTGGCTATAATCAGATCAAAATAGCCCCTGAAGATCAAGACAAAACTACCTTTACATGTGCCTGGGGCACATTTTGCTGGAATGTCATGCCTTTTGGCTTGAAAAATGTTGGAGCAACCTATCAAAGAGCAATGACTACAATATTCCATGATATGATGCATAAATTCATGGAGGATTATGTGGATGATATACTAGCTAAGTCACATTCAAGGAAAGAGCACATACCTATCTTAGCAAAAATCTTTGCAAGACTAGAGGAATTCAAAGTAAGACTTAATCCAAAGAAATGTGCTTTTGGAGTCCGATTTGGCAAACTTCTAGGTTACATTGTGTCAGCAAAGGGGATAGAGGTTGATCCTACAAAAGTAAAAGCCATAATGGAGATGGAAGCTCCTAAAACCATTAGTCAAATGAGATCCCTACAAGGAAGGATACAATCTATCAGGAGATTTATATCTCAATTGGCGGAGAAATGCCACAATTTCAACCAACTCTTACATAAAGACACAATCTTTAAATGGGATGAAAAATGTGAAGAAGCTTTCAATCTACTAAAGAAATACCTTATGAATCCACCAATATTAATGCCACCAATCAGAGGCAAGCCTTTAATCTTGTACATTTTAGCAACAGAGATTTCATTAGGGGCACTCTTAGCACAAGAGGATGAGAATGGAAAAGAACAAGCAATCTACTACATTAGTAGAACATTAGTCAAATATGAGCTGAATTATACTTTCATGGAAAGGGCATGCCTAGCTGTAGTTTTTGCTTCCCAAAAATTACACCATTATATGTTAGCCCGCAAGATAAGGCTCATTGCTAAAACAGATCCCTTGAAATATCTGCTAAGCAAAACAACATTAAATGGAAGATTAGCAAAATGGGTGATGGTCCTGAGTGAATTTGATATAGAGTATGTTGATAGAAAAGAAATTAAAGGACAAGTCATTGTAGACCAACTAGCAGAAGCACCCCTTCATGATAATCATCCTATACAAGTTGAATTCCCAGATTCAAAAATTGTGAACGTGGAGGCAAAAACATGGCAACTTTACTTTGATGGTTCCTACACTCACCATGGATCAGGAGTAGGCATACTTTTAATCACTCCTCAAGGCTCCACTATCCCAAAATCTTACAAACTACTATTTCCATGTACAAACAATATAGCAGAATATGAAGCCTTGATTATTGGAATCAAGTTGCCTTAGAATGGAAAGTAACAGAATTAAAAGTATATGGGGATTCACAATTAGTCATATATCAAGTCAATGAAGAATATCAGACAAAGGATGACAAATTGATACCTTACAAAACCATGGTGGATAATTTGAAGAAGTATTTCATAATTATTACATTTGAGCAAGTACCAAGGGAAAAGAACAAGGCAACAGATGCTATGGCAACTTTAGCTTCACTTTTACAAATGCTTGATCAGAGTGCTAGATACGAGTTCTTGGTAGAAGAAGCGATTCAACCTGCATATGACCCAACCCATCCTTATACCATTTGCCTACTTACTACAACTGAATCACCTTGGTATGGACCAATTTTTACCTATTTGAAAGACCAAACCCTTCCTATCAACCAAACCAAAAACCAAAAGAAGAGCTTCAATAGACATGCCACCAAATATACTATAATTTCTAAAACATTGTATCAGAAAAGTCTTGACGGAATGCTTCTTAGGTGTTTATAAGAGGAAGAATCAAAATTCACCTTACAAGAAATTCATGAAGGAATTTGTGGATCACACTCAAATGGGTTATCTTTAGCTAAGAAACTTTTAAGGATAGGATATTTTTGGCCTACCATGGAAAAAGATTCTTGTAACTTTGCAAAAGTTTGTAAGAAGTGTCAATTTCATGAAAACTTGATACATGTGTCGGCGCAAGAACTTTATTTGATAACTACACCTTGGCCATTCTATCAGTGGGGTCTAGACCTAATAGGGATGATTTATCCACCATCTTCAAGTGGGCATAAATTCATTATAATAGCCACAAAATACTTTACTAAATGGGTGGAAGTTGTACCCTTATCAAGTTCAATAGGCAAACAGATCTCCTTGTTTATCCTAAATCATATAATTTGTAGATATGGCATACCTCATGACATTGTAATGGATAATTCAAGACATTTCAAGAACAAAGACATAACAAAATTGTGTACCAAATTTCACATGATCCATCACTCATCTTCTATCTATTACCCTCAAGGTAATGGACAAGTCAAAGCAACAAACAAAAACATTTTGAAAATCTTGAAGAGAATGGTGGATAATTCTGGTAGAGACTGGCATATCAAGATCAACCCAACCTTGTGGGCTTATAGAACAAGCATAAGGATGCCAACAGGGGCTACACCCTTCTCCTTAGTTTTTGGAACAAAAGTAGTTTTTCCCTTGGAAGTAGAACTTCCATCCTTAAGGATATCCATTCATGGGTTGATAGATGAAGAAGACTATAGAGTTGCTAGGCTACAAGAACTGGAACTCTTGGATGAAAAATAGAAAGAAGCCTTTGATCACTTAAAGATGTACCAAAATAAGATGTCAAGATCTTATAATAAGCACATCAAACCAAAAACATTCCAAATAGGTGACCTAGTGTTGCGAGAAAATCCCAAGAACCAAGTAGAAAGGGAGAAGAAAGGAAAGTGGGAAGGAAAATGGTTAGGACCATTTCTCATTGTTGCAGATTTCAGGACCAGCACCTACAAGCTATCAGATTGTGACGGTGAAGAACTGCAAGAACCCATCAATAGCATACACCTAAAGAGGTTCTACAATTGATGAAGAAAAAGAGTATAAAGAGTATCTGATAAAGAGCATCATGTTTTCTTGTACATAATTCAAAAGAGATCCTAAAAATACCAAAAACATTTGAAAAATAGAAAAGATCAAAAATAATGGAAAATTGAAAAATACAAAAAAAGAAGAAAAGTGCCTTGGTGAAAACCTAGCAAATAGGCACCTTGGTAGCAAAAAAAAAATTGAAAAAACTTTAAAAATAGAAAAAAAGAGCTTGATCCATTCAATTGGTGAAAACCTGGTAAACAGGCACCATTGAAAGTCCAAGTCAGTTTTAGGTTTAGAAGGTCACCTTGTAAATATTGCATTCGCCAGCATTTGTATATATTGCATAATAAAACCCCACAGTTGCATTTGCAAAATGCCTTCAGATTTTGGTCACCTAATAAAAAAAAATTATCTTGAGTCCCATAATTGAAATCAATATCAAACTGGAGGCAATCTACTCTAAAGGAGAGAGGATTCTTTAACAAGCATTTTTCAATCAAGAAATCAATTCATCACATTCAAAGAGGAACACTTAATCAAATCTACACTCTCATCCGATTTGAGCCTAAATTGAAACATTTGATCTAGGAACTGAAATGACCTTACCTTTTATCAGGATTAAAAGTATGAAATGGATGGAACTACACTTGCACTATGGATTTGAAAAACATTGCAAAATCTTTCTCAAAGTGTTGACTTAATTGGTGAAATCATTCCTTTCTAGCAAATCGATGACAATTTAAGACTAGATTAGCTATGGTGAAAGGAGGATATTTTCTTGATTTCTGAATGACCATCTTAAAATCAAAGTTTTAAATCATATACTTTTCTAAAGACATGATCATCAAAGAATCATCGAGGACTTGTATATAGGATAAAGCTATGATTTATGCTTGTTTATGCAAAAGGATCTCTTGGCTATTTTGATTTTCAATATCATAATACCAATATCTACTTGCAACATAGAATCTGACAAAATTGGTATTCGCCCTCCACTAATTGTTTCCAATCAATGATGGTCCTACCAATGAGACCCATGGGGAAGCAAATGGGATAAGTATTCATATCATCATAGTCAAACTAGTGATGGTTGTACTAAACAGGGTTCTCAAACAGCTCGATGATGATTCTAAGTTCTCCAAATTTTGAATAATGACAGTTAGCTGCATTCATTTTTAGATTAAGTGCATTGTATGTTTTGTTTTTCTATCTTTCTTTAGCTCAAATTTGTGAAGGGGGGGGAATTTCAATCACAACACAAAGGGGGGGTGAAACGAATCAAGCACATCAACAGATCATCAAAAATCAATTGTATAGGATTGAGTGTGTTGGATATCTAAAAGGAAGTGCATTGCATTAGGTCATTTTGCATTAATTAATTCATTCTAATTAAATCTTGGAAGTGCATTGCATTAGGTCATTTTGCATTAATTAAATCATTCTCATTAAGTCTTGGAAGTGCATTAGATCATTTGCATTAAGTCATTTTCATTCACCCTTGCATACATTTGAATGTGTCCAACATTTGAATCTTTACGGTCACTTCATTAAGTTGCATTATCATTAGGATGCATCCATTTACATTTCATTAGGTCGCATTCATTTCACTTCAAGACATTCATTAAGTGCATGGCATTAATTAGAAATCACTCATTGCATGTCATAAAGATCATTTAGCACATAAAAGCACATCATAGGAGATAGTATCATCCATTCATATTGCATATATCATTAGTCATTAAAAATTCATCACATTGCATCATTAGTAGAAAACATCCATGAGATCCATTACATTTCCATAGCAAAGGAGACACATTCAACTAGTTTCATTATTCATTTACTATCCATCCATAACATAAAGTAAACATCATAGCATTCATTTATTTTATGTCATATATGAGGCACATCATTTCACCATCATTAGGACATATGCATATATAAGGAAAATATAACCTACAAAAACAAAGCACATCATATAGCTACATATCATATAAAGCATCTGAAAAGAACTCCAACACATGATGATATCATATATAGTCAAATCAATCAAAGCAAAAGTCCATGGTACCACTGCAACATCAAAACAAAGTCTATAACATAAACATGCAAAGAAGTATCTAAAAACATCAGAGTATCAAATATCAGAGTATCAACATGACCTAACCATCAATTGATCCAAAAATGATACAACATAAAATCCCACGTCTCGGTAAACACATAGAGAGCTAATCGAATATCAATGCTCAAACAGGAGAATCACCATCATCATCTACACCCTGGGGACCTGGTGCACCATCTAGTGGATAGCTCAAACTAGCCTGTAGTCCATGCTGACTCATCGCTTCCATAAAGGACTGCATCATGGAACTCATCTGTGATACCTATAACTGAATGGAAGATATCTGGATCTGAAGAGAAGCAACATCTGATGCTGATGCTAGCGGAAACCCATGAGCTACTGAAGTCTATGGCAGTGGAGTATAAGAATATGGAGTCGATGCCAATGGATCACTCGACATAGGAAAAAACTATGAAGCAGAAGGTTGTGATGACATCGAAGGCATCGAAGAAGAAGAATTTGCCTGCACTGTAAAAGCAACTATAGGCACAATAGGATGATCAGCAGGTGGGCCCTGTGCCTGATCAAGTAACACCTGTGCAATCTCTACATCAATCTCTCTCTGTGGTCTAGCTCGAGGCCTCTAGATAGCACCCCTAGCCACCTAATGCAGTAGCCTATCAACCCATCCACGTCTACCTTGATCCCTAGGAATAGGAGCAGTAGCTAACACTGGCATCTGTACTCTACCTACTCTAGCTCCGTGATGACCTTGTCATCCACGTCGACCCCTAATCCTACCTCCACCTCCACCTCCACCTTCACCTTCACCTCCACCTCCATCATCATCATCATCCTCACGATTGTCATCCCCTCTATCCTCCCCATTAGATAACTCCTCAATACTAGGGATCCTCTTAGTAGGATTAGCAAATCTCAAAATCAAATATCTGTGTAGCCAGGCACCATAGTCATCTGTAATACCTACATCCATAACCTATGACCTCGGATTCTAGGGATGATACCCCAGATCCTGAATCTCTCGAACAGCTATACCATAATCCACACAAGGGCCCCATAGTGGTCTCTCAGCCTATACACAAGCATACATTGCTACTCCCTAAGGCATGTCTTGGATGTGGCCATATTGGCAGAACACATGACGGAAGTAGAATCTCTCGATCACAAAAGTAGACCGACCAATCATCCAATGAGGATTGAACATATATGGAAGCTCCCCATCATCCTTAGGCCAAGCCTCACATCCAAGATAAGGGCACCAGACAATAGTATCCATATCATCTATCCGACAGTGCCAGTAATCAAGCTTACCCATATGGGTCTACCTGATGATACCACTGTACATCCATGCAAATGGCTAACCAGCTGGATGATCTCATGCAGTCACAGGACATGACACTAGAAGGTGCTCCCAAGTCCATAGCTATAGTAGAATGGCTCCAGCAGTCAGAGTAGTAGAATGTCTGTACACAACTATGTGTAGCTCATGATATAACTATGCAAGAAAACATGATCCCCAATCAAAATGACGAGGATCTGCCATCAAATCCTCTAAGATGGATCCCCACCCAACAACAAATCCATGTCCATGCCAGTCCAGAAGTAGAAAACCACTAATCAATGTACCAAGAACTATAGGTAGCATAGGGAATGACATAAATTGCACCCATTGAATGTGCTAATCACCAATAGACTGGTCACCAAATACTCGGTGACAAGCTGAACCATCATACACTGTATCATAGTAAACAAGCTCTCCCCATGAAGGTAGTCAAAGGAGGTGATACACGTCCTCGGGGGTGATGGTCATCTCACCCATAGGTAGATGGAAGGTGTTATGGTCTGAGTGCCAATGCTCAGCCATAGCAGTAATAAGGCCTTGATTCACACGGAATCAAGGAAGATACAGCAAGAAGGACAAACCACACTATGCAATATGTCAATGGTTGGTAGCACTCAGTGACTCAATCATGTCTCAACACAGCAGGTAAGAACCCCGAATACATAAGGAACTGAGATCTTCCTACCAACAAGCAAGTTCAAAACACATTAGAAAGGAAGTCAAAAATTATCAAGATTATTCTAAGTCAATCGAACATTCATCAACACATATCAAACCCATAATCAGATTTCATGTATCTACATAGTTAGAATAGAAATTTTATCCTCACCCATCATTTTAACTATAACTACATCCTAACTGACATCTTACAACTTGTTACATAATCTTGCACAAACAAAAAATTGGGAATGACAGCTTAACAATCAATTGACGACATCAACAACATTCAAACTTGGTCAAAAATTCAAAATTCAAAATTCAAAATTTGCAGAGTAAAAGTGTTGTTTCAAAATGCAAAAGTGGCAAACAGTAAAAGCACTTCTTCATGAGATAAAAGTGCACAAATATGTTGCAAAAGTGGTGAAAATATCAAAAGTGCTCAAAGGCATCTTGAAAGCACTGTTTAAAAATGTAAAAGCACGCAAAATCATTGAAAGAACTGTTTAAAATTGTGGAAGCGCTAGAATTGTGTAAAAGCGCATGAACAGACTGCTTAAGTGCAAAAGGGCCTAATTTAAGTGGGTGAAAGCACCCATTTAGAACATGAAAGTGCACTTTAAAAGCATGAAAGCACACATTCAGGGGCAAAAGCCCATTTATGAAAGACAACGTTAAAAAGGGTTTCCTACCAGCGGAAATTTGAAAAATTTAAAACACGTGCGTAATTGAAACAAATGGAAAGGTATGAGTACTCACTGGAGGTCCTAAGCTCAGTAGATGCTGATATCGATGACATTTCTCAAACCGGTGCTCACGAATAGGGACAGACATTGTGGCAAGTGCAAAGGACAACTAAGCGCAAAAGTCAAAAGGTGAATAGTAAATGAATAGTAAAAGGGAGGTGGACCCCTTTATATAGGTTTTTAACCTAAAAAGAGGTATAGTTCACTTATGCAAGTCTAGTTTTATTCCCTTTTCCTTCATCTGATGATGTAATCATTCTCATGATTATCATTGGATCATTTGAAAATCAGAAAATTCAACTTTGATATCGAAAATCAAATAAAATTCCTCAAAAACCTCGCTTTTCAAGAAAACAACATCCAAACCTGAATCAATCATCAACTAGAATCAAGTATGAATTTTATTTCATTTCTGAGGGGGCATACCATCGGATAATCAAATCATCAGTGGTAACATCATCATCAACAATCAAGGGATCAATCATCCAATCAAAGCGAAAGCTTTTATCAGAAATTTTTTTCATTAATCAATCAAATGGGGCATCATATCAGAAAGACCATCATATTAGAATGATTATCAGAGACAACCATCATATCGAGAGAGTTTCATATCAACCATATCCACATCAACCTCATATCAGAAATCAAGATCAACCATATCCACACCAACCTCATATTAGAAATCAAGATCGACCATCAAAAGACCTCATATCAGAAATTAGGACAGACCATCAAAAGACCGATTATCATTGAATCAGGACCTATTACTAAGCAGCATCAAAGAATGACCATCATTGAATCAGGACCTATCATCGAGCTAGATAAGAGTAATCTTTGAATCAACATGCTTCGCATGTCGACTCGAAGAGGGGCATTTGTAAGCACCTAAAAATGGACAAGGATTAATTCAAAGCAAATCGGACAAATCAAGGATAATAATTAAATCAATCAAATCATGATGCATTTTTAGCCAATCAAATCCTAATGTAATATCAATAAAAAATGAGAGCACTTTAATCAAGTGCAATCAAATCAAAATACAATTAAATAAATTAATTGTATAGTCTTGGATTTAATTAAAAACAACCCATTCAAGGGGTACATGGCTAAACAAAATCATTTTAATCAATTAATAAATCTTATTTACCCTCAACAACCCAAGAGGAGAGGAAATCAAATCAACCAATGGAATGGGAGGAAAGGCACTCACATGGATTGAGCCAAAGTGAATCTCATTCACTCACAATGAAAAAGAATCTCAACCATCCACTTGTCCCAAGCTTCCAAGACACTCCCCCAAAAAGGTGGAACCCAAACCCCAACCCAAGGCTTAATTGTGATCAAACATAACCACACCCCCCTCACCTTGGAAAATCTATAAAAGGAAGCCCATTCCTTCATAAAAGAAGGCATCCACACATCTGAGAATTGCATTGAAACTCTTGCAATTTGAGCTTAGGAAGGCATTTTGAGAACTTTTAGCATTTTACTTTGATATTTGTTAGCAATAGCATTTGTTTATCTATCATTCTCATATTAGAATTGTCATTAATGGAGGCTTGCTGAGAGCAATTCATTAACACTTCTAGTTAGAGAGCCATGGGATGCCCAAATTAGTCTTTATTTTGCTAAATAGTTTCTCTATTATGCTTTGTGGTTGTATTTTAGTTTCTATTTGCGTATATTGATTAACCCCAATCTCATGAAGGCACATTCCATAGTGCACAACTATTTCTGTTATAAGACATTATGAATCTGTAAGGATCCTCATTAATGGAGTGATCTTAGATTTAGGGAGTAGTTATAGTTTTCCTTTAAATAAGATGACTATTGTAACTCTTTGGAGTTAGTAAATTTTTCTAAATAGAAACTATTGTAGTTGTAACATTGTTTCAATCCAAGTGTACTTATTTTCCATGAATGAATAGAATGCATAGTTTGAGTTCCATCTTTTTACCTTGATTGTGTTTCTATTCACTCATCCAAGGGGGCCCACTTGGTGAGTGAATTGGTTATTTAGAGTAGGAATATTTTTGTGCTTACTTAGAAGTGAAGTAGAATTATGTTGTTCCTATAGCCACTAGTAACAGAACTAGTAGACTATTCTAGTAGCATACGCAGATAGAGTAAATCCTATCTATGATTAAGTTTTTTTTGCTAAAGTAACTCATTTACTTGTACTAGCATAGATTTTCTAAAGCTTAATGTATTTGAATTTCATAGATTAGTCATGAAGATCAAGAGAGTTTGAAGCATATACTTTGCAAATTCCATTCCAATTTTATGTCCCTGGTTGATAATTAAATGAGACTAAATGATCTAATTAGCAACTAGTTAGGGTGTCCAATCCTAAAATAAGCATTCCAATGCTATGAGTTTCTAATACCATTGTTAGCCAAGAAGGAATGAAGAAAATGTTGAATAGATAAGGAACTAGATGAATAAGACATGGAAAAAGAAAGGGGAAGCAAGCACCAGTGGAGCCACTTTACCCGAGGTCCACCCAAACCAATGGATCAGGTGATCACACTACTTCAAACTAAGAAAAGAAGGTATGTGAGGAACTGAACTTTCTAATGTCATATTTTACATTAGTCCCTGACATTTTATATGATTAAAGTCCATATTTGCATGAATTAAGATGCATTAGGAAATATTTGAGAAAAGAGTAAAATTGCATGATTGATCCTGAGCACCAGTATTTAAGTCCATAGTGACTAAGTCGCTCTATGTGTGTCGAGCTCCTGTGATAGTTGAGATGTGATAACTACCAAGTAGAAACTAAATTGTAATATTGACTGAGTATATGGTAGCCAAGTGGACATGTGTAGTACCCTGCCCCTAGTCCAATTTTATAAATGCTATGATTACTTTAGGATGATAGATTATATGTTAGGAAATCATTGAGGCGTACGATTTTACTGACCCATACTTGTATGTGTATGGTTGATGTGTTGTTTTATACTTTTGTTTGACGTGCCTAATGTGGTTGAGGGATGAAGTCATAGTTACTTGCTTGTGAGATCCACATGATCGACCGATCCCTGCCATTGTCTGTTATATATTTATATATGTATGTACATGCGGGTTTTGTATGCAGGTTTGTAGGTACCAGCATCGATTGCCCTGAATTGTCAGGATGAGCGTGCCCTATCGCAATGTCTCAAATGGTAAGAGAGGGGAGATAACATGGATCCAAAACCCTAACCTAAGCCCATCTGTCTTAGGATTGGACAAGTATCAGTTTGACTACCCCACCCGAATTCATCTAGGTGACAGGAATTTGTGGATCCCTTTCTAGTGTTGCTTGGTTTTACTTTGGTTGATTTTACTTCATTTGACTTTAGTTGTTTTACTACTTATGTGGGTGATTTTCTATGATTTATTGGTTCATGATTATAGTTGAAATTTAATATTAATTTGATTCCTATGTTTATTTGAGAAAATTTAATTAAAAGTCAAATATTTGATTATTGGGTTTTAATTGATTATTTAATTGGTAATTAGATTTAATTATGTTTGTGTGCATTATTGAATAATTAAATATTTAATTGCATGGTTTGGGATGCATTGAATATTTAATCTATTTAATAATGTATTTTAAATTATAACATGTGCATTATTGAAAGTGAATTGTCTTCAAAAAAGTCAAGCTGAGTTGTGCATATAAAATTATTTTAAATTAGTTATTTGGGTTTTGCTTTCAATTTTTTATTGGGAGTTGAAGTGGGAGTTAGCAGTTGAGTTATCTTTGGGGTTGCATGAAATGGGGAATTGAATCCCTATTAGGGAAAAATTGCATTCATTTGGGGATTAGACAGGTTTTGGGAGGAAAATTGGGGGAAGAGCTTGTGCTTTGGATTTTGAAGAATTTGCCCATTGGGATTGCTTTTTTATTTTGGCTTCAGATCTGTCTTTGTTCGAATGTTTTCTTTGATAATTGAGGTAGATCTGAATTTCCCTATGAATATGTTTTGTAGACTTCAAAAAAGAACTGTCTTCATCGTGCTTGTCTGGATCTCTTATCTATGCATTATTCTCCCTTCATTTCTGATTTTGACAGCACGAGAATCTGTCTTACGTATGAACTTTGTTCCAAAATTCTGGTATAGATTCTAATAGGATTTAAAGTTTGTGAAATTTTTGGGTTAATTATTATTAATTATAAATTCTTGGTGGAATTGATGAGAGAATTTTTGTGAAGGAATTCCTGATTGAAACCCTAGGATTGTGAAAGGAAAATATATAAGTTTTGTAAATATTTATAGTTGATTTGAGAATTTATTATACTTTATTTACATATTTAATCCCGTATAAAGAAAATATTATATATATATATATATATATATATATATATATATATATATATATATATATATATATATATATATATATATATATATATATATATATATATATATATATATATATATATATATATATATATATATATATATATATATATATATCTTATTATTTAATTTTTTTCTTAAAAAGAAAAATATGTCTCTTTTAAAATGGTAGTTAATAGAGGGGGCTTATTAGCTATTAATTTCTAAAAATAAAATTGGGCTTTAAAATAAAATTGTTGTATTAGAAATGTTTGTAAAAAAAATTATAATAAAAAAATTATATTAATGAAGGGGGGGTATAGTACCTGTC
>BSBK01009958.1:600000-755000 GCA_027943335.1 Chamaecyparis obtusa
ATGTCTACTAGATCCACTTCCTCCACACCTAGCAAAAGAGTTAAGGAAAGTGCCACTGGACTAGGAAAGAGACATAAAACTCTAGTGCAACCAGTTCCAACAAAGATTGTAGAAGTTAAAGATGATGTCACTACTAAGAAGAAATCTTGGAAACCAAAAGTTGAAAAGCTAAATGAGAAGATTATTGAGAATGGTGACTTTGCAAGAATGAACAAACATTATGATCTTTATGATTATACTGATAGACTTAATTTGGATAATGTAGTTGTGAAGCATATGATTTTGATTAGCAAGAAGTTTGATACTATTCAAGGACAGATACCTGATGATCTATATAAAAAAAATTCTAAATAGGAAGAAGAGAGTATCAGAGGAAGAGACAGCTATCAGAGAAAAGCTTGTGAGGAAACTTTGTGAAATAAGAGATGAAACTCATTTCAATCAGATCATGAAAGCCCTAAGCACCCATCTAAGAGCTAAAAGGAGAATAATTCAGATTATGGGAGGTAGGTATGAAGAAATAAATTCTAAGATAGAACAGGCTATTATCAAGGTCATGGCAGAATATGTTGGAGAATCATTAGATGCAACAAAACAAACAGGTGAGAAAGTACAAGAGGGCATTCCCTCTTCTCCAGCTATTAATATTGAAGATGAAACAATGAATGTAGAAGGTACAAAAATCACCTTGGATACTGATGAAAATGTATTCAAGAATTTGGAGAACATTATTGACAATTCGGCCTTTGAAGAACAGGAAGCTACAAAAGAAGAAGAGATTACAGAGACCACAGTTGTAGAACCACCAGTAACAGGGGAACAAGTTTCCATTCCCACCAAAGAAGATATCAGTCTTACTCCTGAGACTGGAAAGAAGACTCAAATTGGATCTATGATTGAGCATTTGGGAAAAGAAGTAGATGATGATGATCAGTTGGAATTGATCACATACTTGAATAAAATCATTGGTAAGAATAGAAGGTGAAGAGTCTTGAAGGGTGTCTCAAGGAACTAACTGAGAAGTTACAAAGTACTGTAACTACACCAATTTCAGAAGCAGGCCCTATGGAGAAAGAAAAGAAGGTAATGAGCACCTTTGATAATGAATTCACAAACCTAGCTGATATTGCAAAAGTAAAAGCACAAGCAGCCTATGAGGCTAGAATGTGTGTACTCTAAATAGTGCACTTCTCTAAATCATTGCTTCCAAGAGAATCCATGGATTGGAAACCTTGAGAAATCAATTTAGAGCTCCCTAGGCATGGAGTGCAAGGGTGTTAAGAATGCTCTCAACTAGAGCTATTAAGCCAATAATCTTGCTAGTAAACCATGCAATGGGAGATTCAAATGAAGACACGGGAAAGAATGCCAATATCCCAAAGAATCAAATGGAAATACAAATGCAATGCAACTATGCTAGAAATAAAAATGCAAGCTAAGCTATGGAAATGAAAGAATAATGCAACTAAGCTATGAAAAGAAAGAACAAGTATTACAAAACCTCCTAATTAAGCTACATGAAGTAATCTAAAGCATAAAGAAAACTAAGCTAAGTATGAGGCTATGAATGCCATGATAATGCAAGAAATGAAACTATGATAACATGTAGATGTAAAAGCCAAGAATGCTCCAAGTCTTCAAAAAGCTCCAAAGTGACCTAGAAAACCTGCAGCATAACATTAGCATAAAAAGTTGGGGATGTAGAATGAAGAAGAGAGCTCTCCTTTTAAAGGAATTGAAAAGGAATGGACCATGGAGATTAAGAGGCAAAAGATTTAATCAATGGTGGAACATCAAAGAGGAGAAATCCATGTGCACAAGTATCCTCCAATGAGAAAATAAGAGTTGACTTTTGTGACCATATGAGACAAAAAATGCTTTTTCCCTTTTTGTAAAATAAGAATAATGCTTTATTTGTGCAACTTAGGATAAGAGGAAAAGTGGGGGCTTTTTATTTAATAAAAGAGGAGGAAACTCCTTTTAATTAAATAAAGAATTAGGATAAAATGGTTAGCCCAAGGCAAATAATTGAAAATGATAGCACCAGGATTTGATCAAGAATAAGCAATTGATGATTTTAGCAAATAATGCTAGAAAGGGGCTAATAGTCTAGATGACCATTTTTAGATGATTACATTTGCCCATCTTTGACTAATGTGTGATCGATCTAGGAACACATTACGTCAAAGAATAGATCAGCCAAGAAGGCAAGTAAAGAGCTGACTCTAAAGTATGAAGTGCAGAGAGAGAGAGAAAATCTTGCATGGTCAGCCTGGTAGCAATAGTACTGAACACTTAGGAAAGAGATGGACAGTATTAGGACTCGATATGAGAACTAACATGTCAAGTGCAAAGATAGATCGATCAAAGAAAATGGAATGGTCAAGCATATGCTTTGGAGAATAGCCAATAGGATATGATGTGTCTGCCCCCTTGGGATCAAAATTGAAATCAGGTAGAGGGAAGACAGAAGCAAGAGCAACATGATCAAATCACTAGAAATCATAATCAAAGATGAAAGATGATAGAATAACCATCAAGCAGTGAAGATATGCCCCAGTGAAGACCTCAGAGAGATGAAATAAAATGTGAATGAAAGACTAGAAGGGTGAGAGATATGGTAATGAAGAAGGAAAGAATGCCCCAGTGAAGATTGAAGGGTTAGACCTCAAAAGGTCAGCCAACTACGCAGAAGAAGGAAAAAATGTGATTTTGATGATCAAGGTGAATGTGGATTTTGGTTTTGATCCTGAAATGAATAGAGAATGATGTGATATGTAAGACAAGAGGTGAAAGACATGATTGGGAAGAAGTGAAAGGTGAGCGCAGTTGACTGACAGGTCCACGAAAGATGAAAGGAGAGCTCTCTCCATATGCAAGATGCAAAACTAACTAACATGAATCTAAAAATGCAAGCTACTATGAAAAGTGGTTTACTTGCAAGGTCACAAAGCTATTAGACTCTAATATTCATCATCAAGCATTATTGGTACTATCACAAGATCATACAATACACACTAGTATAACTATGGGTATATGAATATGATCTATATCAGATAGATCTGTGGAAATCCCACCTAGGCATCAAAGACATAGAGGTCAAGATGACTAGTGCAATGAAGTTCCCTAAGTTTGATATAGAAAGATTATACTCACATCAAGACACAAGGAAGTCAAGATGACTATAAGTATGCACTTGTGAAAATAGTCAAGGATAATACCTTGTAAATCCTAGAGTCAAGTGGAACAAGCATAAATGCTCATGACAACCAAGATCAACAAAATATACCCACAAGAAGAAAACAAATAAAACATGTCCTCATGCCCTCAGTCTTCTAGTTTGGCATCATCAAAAACTATTAGGGATAGAACACTCATCAAAGAAATCATTGTAGATAGCACACAAAGAAAGAGTCCAATAAGTCTCAGCAAGTCAAGTGTTTAAGTGCATGTGTGTAGGTCATAGAGTCAAACTTTAAGTATCACATCTGCCAATGAGAAATATTGCATCATTCTAGACTATGGGTAGGATATCTGATAAGTGTTAAGAAACACTTGATGCTAGGGAAGTGTTGAAAAACACAATTGGGGTGGTGTTGAAAAACACCGTTGGATCCAAGAGGCCCAAGAAACCCAAATGCACAAAGAGACCCAAGAGAAACTAGAACAACGTATGCCCCTTAGACTAAGACAAGAGTCAATTCCAGGCTAGGAGAGGCAAAGTGAGAATTGGAGCAAAGGAGCACCACGCAAGACTGATAGACATAGGTACAAGGGTCTCAAGCAGTGGCTGTTTCAAGGTTTTCACCACTTGATAGATTTTTTCAGGACTTTTTTTTCAATTTTATTTTTTTTTGCTACCAAGGCGCCTATTTCTAGGTTTTCACTAGGGCACTTTTTCTATTTTTTTGAATTTTTTTTAATTTATTTATTTATTATTTTTATTTTATTTTTTTGGTGAGACATCAAAGTGCCTATTGCTAGGTTTTCACTAGGATGCTCATTTTTTTAGCACTTTTTATGCTTTTTAGGATTTTTTCAGCATCATATAAATTTTTTTTGTAATTTTTTTAGGATCAATAAAATATATATAAAGAGCTCAAGGACCTTAAGCATATAACTTCTGCAATTGTAGAACATTGATAGGCTTGGTAAGCTCTACTTCCTTTGATGTAGATAACTGAGAGACACTGGACCCAAATGTTGCTATGATAATACAAGGTCCTAACCAATGGGAACCAGCCCTTAGCAATTTCCAAGCTAGCGCAGGATCATTAAAGTGTGATCTACATATACCATCATAGACTTCAGCTAGCACTTTATCTGACTCCTCTATTTCTAGACACTTAAGGAGAGTTCTGTCTAGACCCTTCCTATACAAGTCACCAAAGATGGGGGTAAAGTGCAAGGCATTATGGATAAGATGGTGCTTCAGATTATGTGTTAGATTTTCAGGAATAACATGATCTTGGAGATAGGAAAATATGATGGTAGTGTAAGGACTATGAGCAAGATAGTGTAATTCTTCCACCAAGAACTTAAAGCATGATTTATGCTTTTTCAATTGTAAAATGGATGTCAAAGTAACCATGACATTAGCAACTTTATTTTCAAATAAGTTCACCATGTGCTTGTAAAGAATCAGCTTGTCATCTTTTATTTGATAATCATCATTTTGTAGCAAGTCTTTATTTTTACTTTTTTTAGGTTCAGATACTGCCACAATGTGGTTTTCACCATCTGACCATTGCTCTTTTATTTTGATTTGATGATTGAGATACTTGATTTCTAATTCAATCCTTTTTGTTGTTGGTTCACTGGTGGAAGAAGTAACAGGTTCAATGGCATGTTGATCCTAGGTGGACCAAGCTATGAGATCTGATTTTGTGAGATGAAATGAAGTGACTAGTTCAATAGCATTTATGCGAGGGATGTCATCTCTGGTGACAAGAGAGGTCGGGCCTATAGCGTAAGCTTTGAAAGTGTTAAGATCTAGACTTGTCATAGAAGGACCAATGTGGTCCACTAAAGCAATACATGGATTAAACTCATCAGACCCTACGTGAGACTCATCAACTATGTCGGGTTGGTCACCATAAGTACGAACCACGTCCACTTCCATATCCACTGTGGAAGATCTGTCAGAGAGAGTATCCCATTCATATTCATTTGAATTTATTGTTACGCTTCTACTGGGATGCTTGCACCAAGAATGTTTAGGACCTTTAGAAGTAGAGGCTTCAACGTCATGATGTGTGAGATCTCCTCATTTCATTAACTACAAAATATTTCTTCGTTGTCTAGCTCAGGGATCAAATTCATTATCGCTAGACATAGAAGCTTCAGCTGAATCATGGGTAGGTATGCATTCTTCTCCCCAAAGGAGTGAAGTAGAAGGAAGATCATCTCCTATTTGAGCCATAGTGTGTAGTGGTGACTCATCTGTATCTGTGTCTAAATCACTAATCACAGGAGCATTTCTAGAACATGTAGGGAGGTCATCATCAGCACCATATCCTAGACCTATTGTAATCTTAGAGGGTCGGCCATTAGTATGACTCAAAGGCTCAACTAGGGCATACCCATTATCATTTATAGGTCTGTGACCTTGATAGCACATTTGCTACAAAAATTTATAGCCTTTACCATAGCGCTTAGGAGAAATAGGAGTAGCAATAGTGGTATTGTCTTCTTCGCCTCTATAGATTCATTCTCTAATAGCTTGTTCTTCTCTTTCTACCTCTAGGGGTATGAACACTTGAACAAAACTACCAAAAAATTTCATGGCAGAAGCAGAAGGCTTCATCTTATCAGAAGGTCTCCCATATGATCTAGGAGAAGTAGGCATAGCAGCAAGAGAATCCAGCGTGTATTCACCCATACCAAGGCTCGTCATCTTAAAAGTTTTCTCAGTGGCAACCAGGGATGTATTAGGATCATTAGAGGGTTTTTTGTGAGGAAAAAACATTTTAGTAGTAGTAAGAGTATTGATAGCAATAGAATGATCCCTGAGAATCACAATTTCAGCTCTGTTATGTGGGAATTTGACACACTGATGGTATGTAGAAGGCACAACTTGCATGTCATGGATCCAAGGATGACCCAAAAGGATGTTATAAGCAAGTGGGATGTCCAATACTTGGAACATAATATCTTTCATGATAGGGCCCACTCAGACAGGTAACGTGACAAGACCTTTGGAAGATCTTTCAACTTCATCATATACTTTTATAGTAATTTTCCATTTAGGATCTATAGAAAATTTTGACAAACCCAACTATTGTATGACATTGAAAGAGACAATATTTAAACCTGCACCATTGTCTATCAGAACTTGATGGACTCGGGTATGGTAGACCATAACTTCAATGTGTAAGGAAAGATTGTGAGGGTGACTAATAGATACGTCATCTTCTACAGAAAAGGATAGATAATGAGGTGATGAGATGTGGTTGACCATAGCCTAGAACCTATCTGGGTCAATGTCATTAGGGACATTAGCTATATGCAAATCCTTTTCAAGGATCTCCTTGTGCAAAGGGGATAGCTCAAGCAACTCAAAAATAGATATCTGTCCAGGTATCCGTTGCAACTAATGGACAAGATCATAGCTAGACAAAGCTGAAGGAACTACTAGTTTGGAAGATGAGGCTTGTTTAGGATCAGGTGCAGTTTTAAGGACCAGTTTAGCTTGCCCCCTAGTAATAGCATTTAGTGTCTCACTCTAGGAAGATGAACTACCATGTGTTTGCAAGACCAACTTTGGCATACCATGATTGGCTATATTATAATCTTGAGGGCTCATCATAAGAACACTCTCAACGGGCTCTACCATGTTGATCACAGGTGAATTAGAAGTATATGTATAGTTGATCTTAGCATCATGATTCTTCTTATGTGCTTGAGAGGTTTCACCTTTGTCATACTTAGGTAGAGGATCTTTGAAAGCTGTGTGATTAGAATTTTTAACTAAGCCATCTATGAGAATTGTGTTTTCATCAATGAGATCTTGTATAGCATCTTTAAGCATGAAATAATTGTCAGTCTTGTGTCCCTTGTTTCTTTGATAGTGGCAGTAATGATCTTCTCTCCACTAATCAGGCTTAACTGGCAGATCATAGGGATGAGTTTTCTCAGGAAGTGTAAGATAATTATTGGTAACCAAAGTCTTAAGAATCACATCATATGGTTTAGCCAATGGGGTATAGACCCATCGTCAGAATTTCTTCTTTGGCTTATCTACATTCTAAGGCTTAGGATCATTTTGAGCATTGGTAGCTTCTTGTTGTTTTTCTATGTAGGTGGCATTAGAGAGGTTGAAAGTAGGCTCTTTAGCTTTAGGGACATCTACAACCCCATCATTAACAACATACTTGTTTCTATTCCAAGGTTTTCTCTTGTCTTTGCCATTGCCTCTAGTATCTTTATTTATAATGATATCTCCCTTTCTAATGGCCACATCCTCAATCTGATATGCACTTTCAACCATGTCATTGAAAGAGGAGAATAGTTGTTTCCTTAGATCATAATGCAGCTCAGGCACAAGAGTGTTAACAAAAATGTCAATCTTTTCTCTCTCAGGTAGCTAATGAGGATATCGAGAATACAATGACCTCCAACATTGCAAATAAGTAGCAAATAACTCTCCTTGGTTTTGTCTCAAAGCACCAAGATCTATCATGGTGATAGGCTATTGGATATTGTATGAATAGTGTTGTGTGAAGCGCATAGCCAACTCATCAAAAGTCTTCAAAGGAGGTGTCAACTTTACAAACCATTCTAAAGCTTGTCCTCTTAAGCTTCGAGGGAATAATCGTAGTAAAAATGTGTCTTCATGAAGGAATTCCATGCTAAGAGTGTAAAAGTGATGCACATGGTCATGGGGGTCACCGTTTCCATCATACTTGTCGTATTTAGGAACCTCAATATCCCTAGGAAATGGGACCATGTATAGACTCCTATCAAATGGAAGAGCACAAATAGATTCCACAAAGGAAACCTTTGGAGGTTCTTTTTCTATTTCCATTTGAGTAAGACGTTGATTTGTCTAATGTAGTTCTTCCTGAAGGACTTCCAATTCATTTGGTACTCTTTGTTGGACAATTTGTCTGACATCATAGCTGGGAGGAAGCTTGTATCCTCTAGAAGTCATATATTGGAAATATTGGTCGCCATTACGCTCTAAAAGCTTAAGCATATTTCATTGGGAGACTTCATCTTGTTCAAATGCAATAAGATCCTCACTAAAAATATCATCAATGGCCTCTTCATCATGGTGAGAGGGAGGTGGTCTAGGAGGTGAAGAAGGTACAACAAAAGTTCATCTCAGAGGAGATCTAGGTGGCGTGTTGTTGCCATAGTTTCCATTAGTACC
Source organism: Chamaecyparis obtusa (assembly GCA_027943335.1). Taxonomy (NCBI): domain Eukaryota; kingdom Viridiplantae; phylum Streptophyta; class Pinopsida; order Cupressales; family Cupressaceae; genus Chamaecyparis; species Chamaecyparis obtusa. The sequence goes on from BSBK01009958.1 coordinate 608,375, forward strand.
AAAAAGTGGTCTATGCTCATAACCACTAATCTTGGGTTGCTCATGATATACTCCTCTTGTAGCCATGTGCCTAGCAGCATCCATTATGGTTTGGTTGTGTTCTTTGTCTAAGCGCGCTTGGTTGTCCTTGTGCTCAAAGTGTTCTTGCAAACGATGGAACTTTTCTTGTTCAGTGAGAGTGAGTGAGACACTGTCTGTGTTTTTGGAAGACTTAAATGTGGAAAAGAGGAAACCTCCTTTGTACCATGGGGTAGCCTTAGAATCCTTAGAACTAGAACTAGCATTGCTAATAGGCGCTCAGGAGTGTCTAGTGGGAGAAGGTAACTACGTATAATTGAACAAAGGGTGACTCCCTTGTTCAAATTGAGACCGAGTTGTAACCGGCATGAAAAAGAATGTTGTTCAACCAATAAAATGAGATAAAGTTTCTTAGATGTTGAGATAAGCAAAAGCCAATGATGATCACTTGTCGAGATAGAACAATAGAGATGGCTGGTCAAAGTGCTCAAGAACTTACAGCAGTCAATTGACACAAGCCTATAGATGAGCAAGAAGCTCGATTAGCAAGTAGCTAGAGGGGTAACCGTGGTGTGACAAGTGATCAAGAGTAGCATTTGTTAGGCTCAAAACCCAATAGTTTTAACTCATTTGTTTCAGTCTAGAACAATCGTAAGCATGTAGGTAACAAATCAACTTCAGATAAGAATAGAAAAAGACACTCTATAGTAGGTTAAAAATCAAGTGTAACAACTCCGAATTGCAATAGTAGCAAGATAGCAGAATAACTCAGGATTCTTGGTTGAAGGTATGCGATGATGTTTCAATATCGTACGACTCTTGACGAGTGAATGTGAAAAACTCAATTTTGAAAGCAATTTGGTCAATCTTGTAGATTGCAAGTATAATTTCTTGGTTTCAAGCACAATAATATTAGGAAGTAGACAAGTTTGCAAATAGTAGGTGATCAAACATGTCATCAAACACTTGCACAAGGGAAAAAGAAACCTTTCCAAGACAAGCAATTGTGATATCAAAACTGAAAATCTATGAGCATTACTGCGATGTTTGTATGTTCAAGAATGTTTGCACAGGTATATAACAATGAGAATAGTTCAAGCACTTGCTAGCCTAAAAGGACAAAGGCTCAATACTTAGCAACTTGGCCCACACTTGATGTTCCATTGCCTCACACAAAGTGGTTGCCCACAATAGATGTTGGCTTTTTCATGGAGGTGTCAATGACACAACCAAAGGAACACAGATGATGAGTAATCTTGGGGTGATCTGGGTTATTCCACTTGGATCAATCCTTTCACCAAGAAGCTAAGTGGCAAAATAGGGTGGCCTCTACCTATGGTTCTTAGTAAGGGCTTCTATTCATAGCACCCCTCTTGCTCCCCAAAGGGACTCCTTACCTTGCAGCAAGTAATGGACCTCATAGCCTCAAGGGTACCTTAAGCATTCTTGCTCAATACTTTCCTCATGGTCACAATCCCACAAGTACTTGTTAGAGTAGTCGAGTATTGCTAATAATTAATTCAGTTAATTATTAGTTCTCTACTCTTAGCTTAAGTTAGACTTAGGAAAGTTTCCTTTTCTTAGAAGTTTTCCCTTTAGGGTTTCGGTATCCTTTATAAGGATTCACCGCTTTGTAATTCATAAGGAGATTGTATTATTTTCATCATTGTTAATAGAAGATTATTTTCTTGCAACATGGTTTTGCAGTCTCTGGCCTATTGGCCGCCATAGCTTTCTATCTCTCTTCTGTCTTCATTCTTGTAGCAGTCTTTGCATGCAGGTGTTCTTGGGAAGATTTGATGGTTATCAAATCCAACATGGTATCACAGCTGATCTGCGGTTCACTGTTCCTGTTTTATTGAAGCACAGAGGGTTTCAGAAGCTTTTTTGGCTTCTTTTAGTGGTTCTAGGGGGTCTCTATTTTTGGAGGTATTTTGGGCCCAAACGGACACTTCCATTGCGTCCAGAAGGCCCAAAAACCTTAGAATCCATATAAAGCTCGTCCGATTTGGACACTGGGGCCTCTGGGGAATTTTTTCGACCTCCTACAGGCCGTACGGGCTCGAAAATCAAAAAAAAAATATTTTAAAAAATCATTTTTTTTAATGTTTTTTGCGTTCAAAATTAACGCAGCCCACGCTCCTCCGCCGTGCCACCAGCGGCCACCACGCCGCCACTCTGCGGCCTCCGCCGCCCTCGGCCCCGCCGCCCGCACCCTCCGCTCCGCCGGCCCGCCCACCGCTCCGCCTGTCTGCGGCCTCCGCCGCCCGGCCCTCCCGCGGCCCCCGCCGCCGTCCACCACTCCGCCCTCTGCGACCGCCGCTCCACTGGCCCCCGCCACCGGTGGCGGCCCGTTTCAGCCCCCGCGGGCTCATATACACAGCCGCGCGGTCATATGACCGACCAGGGGCTGCGTCCCAGCCCCCGGAGCGCTCCATGCGCCCGGGGGCCTATTTTTTTAGCTCCTGGGGCATTTTGTAAGCCTTTTTTGGCAATTTTAGGGGTACTGGGCTTTTTTCGCTCTACAGGGAGCATACGGGGGTCTTTTTCTAACTTCCATATATCGTCGGAAAGCTCTTTCCGAGCACTTTTTGATGGTGGAGGTTAGGTTTTTTGGTTCCACCATTTCAATAGTGTTTTTTTCTGTTGAAGTTTGATATCTCTTTTTGCCTTTCGAGAGTCATATCTGGCTCTTCCGGACTCCTTTTTTGGCAAACAAGATATCGTCGGAAAGATAATTCTGTGTACTATTCAGTGGCAGAGGTATTTCTTCCAGATTCTGCTCTAGGTTTTCACTCCTCTGAGTTATGCAGTTTATGCCCTCTGGTGGTGTGCTTGGTTCTACAGGTCCGAGGATCTCTTCTTCTGGTTTCTCAGTGCACTCTTCTTTCTGAATTCTGAGCTTGCATGCTCTTTTTGATGTATCTTTGTTCTGTAAACGCACTAAGATAAAGTTCCCTCTTCTGCATTTCTGGGATCTTTTTCACCTGGTTCAGTTTTAGTATTCGCACTTAGTTATAAAGTGCCATGGGGGGATTCTGATGCATTTGCCACTATAGGCGCATCCACTCTTGTCAAGTGAGCGTACCTTCCATGACATTAGCCCATGTATACTGTGTCTATGACACTGCCCTTTATCCTGTGTGTGTGCTTCTGTTGCACTGTTGGTGTTCCTGGTTCTTCTTCTGCAGCTATTTTTGGCATCGCATTTCAGTGTTCCTGTCACCTCTCCCAGTTCAGCATTATGGGGGGGTTCACCTGTTGGCTCTATTGCTTCCTTGGTTCAGTTGAGTGATCTACGTATTCAGTTTTTGTTCCTATGTACTAGGCGGATGCAGTGGCTAGGCACCTATGCATTTCGGTGAGATGGATCATCTACTATATAGACACTCATTCATTCCTATTTTGGAGGTCACCTCTTTGATTGATCAGCTCTTCAGACACTTGTCTTCTCTACCTGGTCATGCACTTTAGTGGGGGTTCCAGCAGTATCTTCTGACAGAGTTTTCAGACATGCTTCGGAGGAGCTTCTTGCTCTCTTCTTGTTCCTTTCTCTGGGACATCTTTTGCTTTATGTTTTGGGTTCCTGATCAGGCCTAGTTGCCGGGACCCATCTTTTCTGCTTTCTGCAGTAGTTTAGCTTTTTTTGCTTCTCCCTAAGTTACACTTAAGGGGGGGTGTTAGAGTAGTTGAGTATTGCTAATAATTAATTCAGTTAATTATTAGTTCTCTACTCTTAGCTTAAGTTAGACTTAGGAAAGTTTCCTTTTCTTAGAAGTTTCCCCTTTAGGGTTTCGGTATCCTTTATAAGGATTCACCGCTTTGTAATTCATAAGGAGATTATATTATTTTCATCATTGTTAATAGAAGATTATTTTCTTGCAACATGGTTTTGCAGTCTCTGGCCTATTGGCCGCCATAGCTTTCTGTCTCTCTTCTGTCTTCATTCTTGTAGCAGTCTTTGCATGCAGGTGGTCTTGGGAAGATTTGATGGTTATCAAATCCAACAGTACTCACATCAAGCGAAGACAAGCACTATGTCTACCAAAGTTTTGTATCCTTGATAGCCTTGAAATTATAGTGGGTTGGAATAGCTCGGTATTAGCTTGTCCCCACTTGGTTCATTCCTCTTGATTGCTCAAGAGCAGGCCTGCTAAAGGATTCTAAAGATCTAAACAAAGAGTGGATTAAATTATGAGGTTCAAGGTTTTTGTTTCACCACAAGGGTGAATAGCATACTCCCCTATCTCAAATTTTTCTCCCAAACACACCAAGAAAATGTTCAATTACCCTCTTGCTTTCAAAATCCAAAGGTGAGTCAAGATTTTTTGGTTCACCACAAGGGTGAAGAGCATACTTCTCCTACCACCCAAGAATCCCTACAACAAGATATTATGTTCCTATGAAATGAAACAACTAGTAATTGCCACACTCAAAAATGAAATAAACAACAAGCACTTGATTAGATTTTTATGCTTTGGGCAGCCCTACAAAAACCATTAGTAGCCCTTGTGCATTTGAAGCTTTGACATGCGTTCTTTTGGAAAAATATTTCAAGCAATGAGAGCACCTACAAGCACAACTTGTTAGCCCCATAATGGTTAGCACATAAAAAATTAGATAATCTACAAGGAAAATAGCTGATCAAATGAAAAAATTTGAAAATGAAACCAACATGGTTGGATTAGTCTCAGAAAGAGATTTTCAATAATATATCACACTTAAATTTTTTATACCATATGTGAAAATTTCTAAAAAATGGGTGCTAGTTTTCCAGAGTGGCACAGATTTTGAAAATGCTAAAATTTTCAAAAAAAATAGAAAACCCAAAACTCAACTCACTACCAGGTATAGGCGACAGTACAATCACCAGAAATGTCATATGACACTTCTCTATATACGGGGGTGACAATTTATACTAAACAGTGCGACACTATCTGTCAAATCAGTGCGACACTTTTAACTAGTAAAGTGTCACCCTGCTATATAAGAAACTATTGCATGACACTAGAAAACTATCATACGACACTCTGAGACAAAAAAATAGAGAGCCAAAAATGATGCTAAAAACTTGCTGAAAAATTGATGAAAATGTAGAAATTAAAGGACAAAACGCTAATGTTTTGCCCCACGGTGGACACCAAAAATGTGTACTCTAAATAGTGCACTTCTCTAAATCATTTCTTCCAAGAGAATCCATGGATTGGAAACCTTGAGAAATCAATTTAGAGCTCCCTAGGCATGGAGTGCAAGGGTGTTAAGAATGCTCTCAGCTAGAGCTATTAAGCCAATAACCTTGCTAGTAAACCATGCAATGGGAGATTCAAATGAAGATAAGGGAAAGAATGCCAATATCCCCAAGAATCAAATGAAAATATAAATGCAATGCAACTATGCTAGAAATGGAAATGCAAGCTAAGATATGGAAATGAAAGAACAATGCAACTAAGCTATGAAAAGAAAGAACAAGTATTACAAAACCTCCTAATTAAGCTACATGAAGTAATCTAAAGCATAAAGCAAACTAAGCTAAGTATGAAGCTATGAATGCCATGATAATGCAAGAAATGAAACTATGATAACATGTAGATGCAAAAGCTAAGAATGCTCCAAATCTTCAAACAGCTCCAAAGTGACCTAGAAAACTTGCAGCATAACATTAGCATAAAAAGTTGGGGATGTAGAATGAAGAAGAGAGATCTCCTTTTAAAAGAATTGAAAAGGAATGGACCATGGAGATTAAGAGGCAAAAGATTTAATCAAAAGTGGAGCATCAAAGAGGAGAAATCCATGTGCACAAGTATCCTCTAATGAGAAAATAAGAGTTGACTTTTGTGTCCATATGAGACAAAAAGTGTTTTTTCCCTTTTTGTAAAATAAGAATAATGCTTTATTTGTGCAACTTAGGATAAGAGGAAAAGTGGCGGCTTTTTATAGTTATCTACATGTAATTATAAGTCTTGGAGTGAAATGGCCACAATAATTATTTGATGGTGTTGTTAATTCAACTAGGTAAGTACCAAGTGAAAGATATGAATGTATATATTGCACCTCTTATGAACGAGTTGTTGGTGTTATGGAATGGTTTCACTATGTATGACATCTCCCAACCAATTGGACAAAGATAATTTCAATTCCATGCAATGCTTGTGTGGACAATTCATGATGCTCTAGGGTTGACACATTTCTATGGTATGTTATGGTGAATTCTAATTGTACGCGATAATTCAAATCCTAAAAATATACATATTTAATCCAATTTTATTGTTATCTTGTAGGTCTTCAAACAAAGGGAAAATTTTCATGTCCAATGTGTGGTCCAAAGATGAAATCCTGTCATTCTAAATGTTTAATAAAATAGGTGTTTGATGAGTATAGGCAGTTCCTACCCAGAAATCATAATTATTGAAGTGCAGAAAGACATCTTTTCAATGGGAAAGAAGAGACTACATCAAAGCCCCAAATAATGACACCTCACCTATGATAGTTGGAATATAATAGAATTTGAGGTAATATCATTCTACATAATGGTCGATATTTGAAAATTATATATTTTGATTGTGTTTTGTTGGCTAATTATGTAGTTGATGATCTTGAAGGTCGTGAAGGCATCACTGACCAGCTTCCAAAGGGACTAAAATGTTATCCTAGAGAATTTAGTAGGTTGTCCTACTATGAGCATCTACAAATTGTGCATTTGTTTGATACTATGCATATTGGAAAGAATGTAACAGAGATACTGTGAAAAATATTGGACAGAAGGCATGACAAAGAAAAATTTGGCAAAATTTGTAGTGACATTCATGATTCCAATCATGCAATGAGAAATATCATTGAATCAAATAGAAATGGAGACCGGATTAATGCAAGTGCTCTTCCTTGGTTATTAGTAGAGCAACAAAGTAATGCCATAAAAGAAGTGATCCAAAAAATTTGATTTTCTATAGGATTTTCTATAGATATAAGCAATCTCATATCAAAGAAAAATGATTTTGGGTCAGGGATGAAAACACATGATTGACATACCTTCATCAAGGTAAGTCATAGTCTTTTGTATTTATAATATATTTGTGTAATTGCATTCCATTTTCATTGTATGAAATGATTAGTTGACAATTGTTGTAGTATTTGCTACCCCTATCTCTCCCAGAGAGCTTCAACAATAATATCAAACAAGTGATTTATGATCTTGGAAAATACATGAGGTAAGCAGTGATATTTGTTCAATATATCAAACAAGTAATATATTGTAAAGTCTCGTATTTATATATTTATATCTTGAATCCCTTGTAGGTGGTTTTCATCTAAAGAAATCCATAAAAAAGATATAAAATATTGGAAGAAAAGAATTTGTCGATTAATGTGTGAAATGCAAAAGTGTTTACCTCCAGTTTTTTTCAATGCACAAGAACACTACCTCATACACCAAGTTGATGATATTGATTTGCGTGGACCTGTACATGCTAGGTCAATGTGGATGGTTGAGAGACACTTGAAATTTTTGAAGGGTTTGGTATGACAAAGAGCACATCCTAAGGGCTCTATGGTTGAGGGATATATGGTATACCAGATGATGGTGTACATTACTCAATATCTTCCTAATCTTGCAGCAAAGACCCATATAGATTGCATTTGGGATCTTGACTCAATTAAAAAATTTGAAGGGGAGTACTTGGTGGGCAACAGTAGATTTAGGAAACTAAAAGGTAATAAATTATGAGATGTTATTGTAGTTAATTAATTCTTAATCTTCAAAATAAATCTGTTGTAAGTCATCTATTTACTTTTGTACAGTTGCTAAAGAGTGGGATGCAATACATTTGTTCATTGCAAACAATCAAGATTGGATGATGGCATGGATTGAATGATGTTAGCATGATGGTCATAGATTAACATGGGAATCTTTGTCTTCATTGGTTATACAAGCTCATTGTAATGGAGATCCTAATGTTACACAAAAGAAAATAGATTAAGCATATGGTTTAAGAGATCACCAGGTACTTATAAATTTCTTAATTAATCAACTATGTTTTTCAACTCGTGATGCAATAATTTATACATGCTTAACATTATTGCAGGTGAAACACCACAAGGCTATGTTTTGCAATGGTTATAAATTTTGCATCAAAAAGTTGGATGACACGAAGAGAACTTGTGATTCTGGGATAAGTGCAGTGTTCCAAGTGACTAATATTTCATCTAGAAATGACTTACATCCTCAAGAGTCACAAAATTGATACTATGTTATTTTGGTTGATATACTTGACTGTGACTTTAATTCTTTCAAATTAGTTCTCTTCGTTGTGAAATGGTATAGACTACGACTCAATAAAAATGATTCTGATAGAACTATTATTGAACATGACAATGGATTTTCAATGATTAATACAAAGTTGTTTGCGCTAGTTGGAGAAGAGCCCTATGTTCTTCCAAGCCAATGTGAGCAAGTATTTTACTCAGAGGTTCCACATAAACCGGGTTGGTCATTGAGGAAGGCCAATAAAGTATAATGCGATGGAAGAAGATACTAAGAAAGATGAAGTGGAAGATGATGTAGATGATGATCATGATAGAGAGCTAGTTGAAAAATAATATGAAGATGAAGACGATGATGATGTTACTATTGATGACGATGATGTTGTTACTGATGAGGATGATGATGACGATGATGATGATGGTGATGGTGATGATGATGATGATGGTGATGATAGTGGTGGTGATGATGTTGTTGATGATGATGATCTTGATGATGAGATGGATGAAGAAGAATATCAATGACATGAATGAAATGTACAATTATGCCAGATGTTTAGCATGTTCTAACGATTTTTTTATATGTACTACTCTTATTCACATTATTTTATATGTCCTACTTATATGAGAGTTGCTTCTGCTAATTTTCTATTTCCTTGCACATCAATGATGTTAAATCACAAGGGATTCTCTTTGTTCCCTGCAATGGAGTGAGCTAATTCTGAATTCCTTAGTAATTGCTTTTTATTTCATGGTTGTCTTTGGTTTGTCATTTTGTTTTGAGTGTCTAGTGATTTAAACCAAAGACTTCGACTTAGCCAAAAAATGTGCAAGTCTACATTAGTATGTTTCTTTTTATTGTAATTATAATTAGTATGAATGAACAAAATAATGACAATGCAATATTTGTGATAATGTAATATTTGTCAAAATAGCATCAATGACTTCAGTCAATGTGCCTATGTGTCAATGTGGTGTTGGCCCATGTATGTTGAAGATGTCATGTGCAACAAGTAATCTTGGGCATCAATTTTGGGTTTTCCCAAATAAGAAAAAGGTCTAGATACATAATTATATTTTATGATTTAAAAATAATGTGACAACTAATTAATCATTTTATGAAGAATTGTTGTACATTTGGTATTGCAGGGAAATAATGGATGTCAATACTTTCGGTGGGTTGATCAAACCACATTTACATTTACCCCATCTACATCTATACCTAATGTAGGAAACGAGTGCAACTTGTGCAAGGCTCGAGAGGTAGCTAGTGCTGCCAAGATTGCTTCAATGGTGAAAGCAGAAATCATATTTCTGTAATGCCTTCTATGTAGTTTGTGCACTACTTTTTTGGGACCATATGCGTAAATGTGGTTAACAGAGGGCTATTGTAGATACTAATTTTTTTTTTAGAATTTCTAGTAGATACATATAAAGAACATGCACATAAACATGACAAATGAGAAACATAAATGTAGATATCACAACAGCTAAGAAACATAAATGTAGGCATCATGGTCACAATTTTTTGGAGACACAACATAATTGAATGGTATACCCAGATGATGCAACACGTCTGGGTATACCACTCAATTATGTTGTGTTTTCAAAAAATTGTGACCATGATGCCTACATTTATATTTCTTAGCTGTTGTGTCCCAGGACCCCTTAGGACCCTTTACGACCCTTTACAATCCCTAAGAATACATCTTAGAGGTCTTAAAATGTCATAAAGGGTCATAAGAGGCTCCTAGGAGGGGTCAGATGAGCTTCCACCTTCACATGGTTGGCCCTATTAAGTAGAGAATATTAAACTATTCTCAAAACAAAGAGAAGCTCAATAATTTAAGATCTCAATCCACGTATGACAAATATATATATATCGATCCATCTCAATGGCTACCAAATCAACAAATCTCTGCCAAGAACCTAGTCGCAAAGAAACACCATAGACTGCACCACGAACCCATTATAAAGAGGTATCTAATGTCTCATAAGTCACATCAAACGACCCACTTTCTGTAATCTATGTCTCTCATCTTTGTTCACCAAGAAGAAGACTTCTCCCAAGTCATCACAGACACTTTAGTGATCTACGAATCTCCAATGTGCAAGTTCTGCATGTTGCTCTCTCGACATCACATCTAACTCAATAATCCATGAGCCTCTACCAAATCTACTATAAAGTCATCTCTGAATGATCATAACCAAATCATGAGCAGGAACCAGATCTGTAAGAACACCCTTCTGAATGGATACCAACCCGATCAAAAAATATATTTAAAAAAAAAAAACTATTTTGTGTCACAATTGTGACGACTATAAAATAGCGATGGTTATCTGTCGAAACAATCTGACATCCAGCCGTCACATGTATAGCATCATTATCGATAAAAACTATAAACAATGGATAGCTATCATAAAATTCCAATGGGTCCCCGTCGCATGTACAACATCATTATTGTTAAAAACTACAAATGATGTATATCCATCGTACACTTATGATGGATATCCATTGCACTAATAGCATCTCTATTGGAAAACAAATTACAAATGATGACAACCCGTTAGAAGATTCTAACGGGTTGTCGTCATTTTTGTTTTTGCGACAGATAGGAGTCACAATTGTGATGGCCACAAATAGGTCTGACGCTAGGTTCACCTTGTTTCCACCCCCTTCTTGCGATGTCCATTGTCATCATAATTATGACACCCATCGAAACTGTCAGTTTTTCTAACTGCAAAATAGTAACGTCGGGTGGTGTCATTATAGAGACAATAAACCATCCCAATTCAAATGACCTACCATCAAAAAAAGGTCTCAAATGTACTAGTGAGTGGCGGTTATGATATACTTATGTCCATCTAAGGAGAGAGGGGTTATCTTACCAATGAGGTCAAAGCCCCAATAAGAGAAGGGCCAAGGTGGTGAGATTGGATGCAAGTCCTGTACTAGGGCATGAATCATATTTTCATGCTACTAACATGGTAGGCATTTATGTATGAACTCATAGGCATCATGTTCCATTATTGGCCAATAGTACCCTTCTCTAAGAAGATACTTTTCTAGGACCGTACTACTCATGTGGGCACAACAGATTCTAGTGTGAACCTCCTATAAAGATAGGGTGACCTCATTCAAATCTAAACATAATGAGAGGACGTTATGATATCTATGATGATATAGGGTGTTAGCTACAAGAGTTAGTAGGAAGCTCTACAAATGAGGTTTTGGCAATGGGTGTTAGTGAGGTGAGGGGATATGATACCATTTTTTAGATAAGCATTAATGTCATGGTACCATGGGGACTGGGGACCAATCAAAATACACACCATATCAGAATTGACATTCTTGTAAGCGGGTGTATGTAGCTACTCAACTAAAAATCCATACTGCACTGAATCTTGAGGGATCTTTAGTAAGGACCCGATGGTTTCCATGGTGTCTGAATATTTTTTTTGTAGCCTAGGTACCTGCATGATTTGTAATCTTAGGAACTATTCTTTCATCTTCTCCACTAACTCCTTGTATGGTAAAAAAATTTAATCTTCAGTTTAGAATTCATGGAGGACCTATTTGATGATGAGTTGTGAATCCCCAAACACTTGCAACTCTATAATATTCCATTACATAGCCATGTTGAGGTTAGATATGAATGGCTCATATTCTACAATGTTATTGGTGTAGGGGAATCCTAATTTGAATGATTTGGGGATGTAATCACCTTGGGGAGTGACAAAAAGGATTCTCACCCTGGAGCCATGTGATGTGTAAGAGCCATCAAAATATAGCTTCCATGTCAGTTGTTCTTTGGCCATGCATAGATGTTCATCAGGGAATTTCATTACCAATGGATACGCATCTACCATGGGTGCCTCAGCTAGTTGATCTGTAATGACCTACCCCTTTATTTCCTTTCTATCGATCTACTAGATTTCAACTTGACTCAAGAGCATAACCCATTTTCCCAGTTAGCATGTAAGTTTTCTTTGCGAAAGAAGGTACTTGAGTGGATCTACTTTGGAAATGAGCTTTATAGTGTGGTTGAGCATGTAATGTTGAATATTTTGAGTGGCCCACTGTAAGACACACCTTCTCCATTGGTGAATAATTCAACTCATAGCTGACAAGTGTGTGACTGATGTAGTAGATGGCTCTTTCCTTACCATTATCATCAAGTTGGGCCAATAGTTCCCCTAGTGCTATAGTGGTTTTTGAAATGTAAAAGATGAGAGGATGTCCTAGTGTTGGTGGCACAATAATGGATGATTTTTCCAGGTATTCCCTGATCTTCTCAAAAATCCATTAATAGATTGGGACCCACTTGAAGCTAGTATCTTTGCGAAGTAGCTATGTGAATGGCTGGCATTTATTTGTAAGCTATGATATGAATCTACAGATAGATTGTAATCCTCCTTATAGGCTTTTGAGTTGCTTGAGTGTTCAGGGAGGAGGCATTTCTATTATTTCCTTGACTTTCTTAGGATCAATCTCGATGTCTTGCCATGATATGATGAACCCTAGTAGCTTACTGATGTTACCCTAAAGATGCATTTCTTTGGGTTGAGCTTTAATCCATAATGATGTAGATGATCAAACACATGCTCAAGGATGTCGAGGTACTCCAACAGTGTCCTAGAATTCACTAGAATGTCATCTACATAGTCTTCAAGTATCTTGTGTATCATTTCATGGAATATGGTTGTCATTTCTCTTTGATAGGTAGCTCCTTCATTCTTTAACCTGAATGGCATCATATTGTAATAGAAATTACCCCATGGGGTTGTAAATTTTGTCTTATCCTAGTCTTCTTCTTCTATATGGATCTAATTGTACCCTAAGAAGTCATCCATGAGTGACAACATCTCATGACCAACTATGAGATTGATGATCATATCTCTATTTGACAGGGAGAAATCATTCTTTGGGCATACTTTCTTAAGGTCTTTAAAGTCTATGTGGATTCTTATTTCCCTTGATGTCTTGGAAACTAGTACCATATTAGATATCCATTCCAAATAATCAATAGCTTAGATGATTTTTTCTTGTAGGATTTATTCAAGTTTTTCTTTAACTAATAGGGCCACCTTGGGATGCATTTTGTGAAGCTTTTGTTTGAGTGGTTTTGCACTTGGGTCCACTTCAAGGTCATGGACAACTAGGTTTGGGTCCAATCCAGGCATGTGAGTTCTTGACCACGCAAAATTTAGTGTAGCCTCTTGGAGAAGTGTAGTGAAAGCTTCTTCCTCTCCCTCAGTCAGGGATGTTGTGATGTATGTTATTCTCTGACATTCCTCAATTCCCAGGTTGATGGGCTTGGTGTCTTCAATGAGTATGGAGGACTTTTCTAGTCTGTAATCATGGATAGGAGGAAGAGGAAATTCTTCATCCTCTAGCACCACAAAGAGGTTTTCACTAGAAGATACACCCATTGTTTTTACACTTTTGGAGTCAGAAAGTGCCCCAAAGGGGTTTTCACAAAAAGACTCATTCTTTTATTTTTCATTTTTATTTTTGCAGCTAAAGACTTCCTCTTCCCCAAAGTATCCCTTAGGGTCCAACTTATAGACATGTGCTAACACATGTCCCTAGTTTTTCTATTGGTGTGATGCTCCCATGAATCTTAGGAGTTCTTCCTCACTTCAAAACTCATCGATATGTGCCACGCTTGGTTGGTCCTAGTCTATAAGTTCAGGGTGGATGATTGGTGGGTTGATAAGGTTGATGGCTAGTTGGCAGAGGAAAAAATTTCCCAGGAATATTTCATTGTCAAATATATCATCGTAGGATTTCTTTACTTCCTCTTCACAGATGTCTTCGATTTCCATAATTTTATCCTAGATATTGAGGAGGGTAGCATAGGGCACATTGTTTCCCCTAGTCATGGTAATGCATCCCTATAGGTGTAGGCAAGGGGTGTTAAATCCAAGGCATCGATGTCTTGGGTTTTGTGAGACTTCCAGTAGATCTTTCATTCCACCTTCTTTGGGTCTTAGACATCCACCTTGATAGTTTTATTGTTGTGTAGTTTGCTTGTGTAACATGGGGTATTTATCCTTGAAGTACCCAGGGAGTTTGGTGTTAGGAGGTGGGGGATCTTTGTACAACCATCTATTGATTTTTTAGACACCTAAGTCTAATTCCACAATTATGTAATCTAATTTAGTTCTCTCCTAGGACATTATTAATTAATTGATTATTTATTAATTAATGTATGTATGTTATCCCCTAGTTAATTAATCTAATTAATTAACTATAGTCAAATTTATTAAATAAAGAAACCCTTTCTATTTAATTAATTAATCCCCCTTCTTCCATTAATTAAATCAAATTTAATTAAACCCCTTTTCCCATTTCTTCTATAGTCCCAAATAATTTAAAAAAATAAACTTATTTAATTAAATATCAATTTTGAGCATATGGATCCTAAATTTAACCCCTAACCTAACCTATCCCAACCACCTAACTCCTAGTTCTAACCCAACCCAACCCATTCACACATACTAATCTCTTCTAATTATTTAATTAACCTTGATTAACTAATTATCCCCTCAAATCATTCTCTCTCCTCCTATCACATCCTCCAAATTCTCCCACTTTCCCTTTAATCTCAATCCTAAACTCACCTTAATCATTTGCACAACCCTAGGCATGAGGATTAATAAATATTAACCCAACCCAACTCAACCACTAAAACCAAAATAATGAATTCTTTAATCATAGTGGAATTCATAAAATCATTCTTTATTAATAGTGGAATTCATAAAATCATTCTTTATTCATAGTGGAATTCATAAAATCATTCTTTATTCATAAAGGAATTCATAAAATTATTCTTTAATCATAGTGGATTTCATAAAATCATTCTTTATTCATAGTGCTCATTTTAATATTCAAAATTGATTCTCCATTTTGAATTAAATAATCAAAATTGGTGAATCTCAACCCTTGATCTTCATGCAATCTTGACTGTCGATTCCTCCATAAATCCTATAAATTGAGCCTCCTCCCTTCACAAATCATCCACTTCCATTGCATTATTATTTTTCCCATGTGAGAGCCTAAATCATCATCTATAATCTCATAATGCCAAAATCATCCTAAACCATTGAAGCTTGAGCAAGTTTATTGAGCACACATCTATCTTGGATAAATCCAGCTACACTTGGAGCTATTGGGAGCTTGAAGGTTTGCATTCTCTTTTGGTTGTTGGTTTCATTTTTTAGGTCTAATCTATATGTTGTTTTGATAAGTATAGTTGAATGTTTAGATTTGTTTAGGCATTTCTTTTACTACCACTTTTCATTGCATACATTTTGGCACACCCGGTGGGACCCACTTCAAGGGCCATTTCTCTCATCTATTTTTCATTTTTATTTGCAAAATTAACCCAAATACTAAGGTTTTTTGTTTTTTGAGTGTGTTTCTTGTTATTCATTGGTTTTTACAAGTTGGGAAGCTCAAACTTCTTCTTCTTCTAGTTCTCCTTCTTCTCCTTCTTCTTCTTCTTCTTCCTCTACCTCCCCCTCTTCTTCTTCTTCTTATTCCTTTTCTTCTTCTTCCTATTATTCATTTTGTTCTTGTAAGACATTGTTGAAAGCACACTTGTCAAAGGATAAACATCAAACTACTAATGGCTTATGTAGGCTGCCTTGAATCTATCAACTAGACATTGTGTTTTCTTATTGATTTCTAGGTACTAAATAGGGCTTGTATTTGGTTTTCAATTCAATTAGAGGAATATGCTCTTTTCCCTCGTGATAAAATCAAAAACTCTGACATTGGATTAAATATTAAGTATAAACTCTTGGTAATAAACAATGTGATTGAGTGTTTTGGGAAGAATACCAAGGTAGGGAAGTATGCTCTTTTCCCTTTTTGGAAAATTAGAAACCTAGACCCTTGATGAAATTTCATTTACTTTACATGCATACCTTTTAGTCGTGAATATTGAGTCGCATTTGGGAAGTCCCACATTTAGTCAATATTTTTAGTTGCATACTAGATTTCCTTAGTCACATTATGGTGCTCTCAAGTGCATTATAATTTTATTTCTAATGGATAGTGGGTGAGTTTCCTTGTTGTTTCTAATTTTGAGTAGCCTAATAAGTGATTGTAGGACATTTTCTAAGAAGATTCGATTGACAAGAAAAAAAAGAAAACTTAAAACCCATTTATATAAACTACTCACATATTTGTGCTTGAAGGACACTGGCAAAGGCTATAATCATAACTACTAATCTATTGTTTGCAGGTTTCCAAGGAGATATAATCAAATATTATGCTTATTTTAATTATCATTTTTTGTTGGCAAGTTGTCTATACTGGTGTATATGACTTAATATAGTGTTTTCATTATGGAAACAAAGTCATATAGTATTTTGGAGTCAGCACACTTGATGAGAAGATCAGAAATTGACTAAGTGTTGAAGACTGGACAGTGTACAGAGTACCTGAAGCACAAAGCATCAGTGCATGTGCATACGACTAAGTTATGGTATGCGCCCTAGAAGATAAGTTGGTTAGATTCTATTCATGCTTAGTCTATGAGTGCATGATCAGATATGTAGGTATGACAAAGTTACAGACAGTTGAAGTTACACAGCCAGTGTGTGCCAGAGAAGAACAGAGTAAGCAACCAACTATTGGCATTTTGATTTGCGGTTATATTATTATGTTGTAAAGGCCATGCACCTATTTTAATTAGGTTTCCAACATATAATTATGTTTTTTTGGAAACACACTTGAGCCAATTCAATTGGAAGTGTTGTATGTAATCAGTTAAAGGGTCGACCTAGTTATTTTTTTTTTATGCACATATAAATATGAGATGCACCCATTGTAATTGGCATGAGATTTGGAATAGAGTTGAGATAAGTAGAGAATAAGTGTGTGAAGAGTTGATAAGATGTACTAGAGCTTTGCAAGAATTCAAAGCATTAGTGCATCAAAGGAACTGATCAGACAAGCAGTGTCTCAGTGACAGTTCCTCTAAGAGATATAGTGTGTATCTGAGATCAGAAGGTCGTAGCCTTCACCACTTGAGCAATGAGCTCTAGGATAGTGATTCCACACCCCTAATAGGGTTTATTGTAAAAGATTCCTAACAAGGTCTGACCCTTGACAAGGTCTACTATACTAAACATATTGTAAAGCAACTCCTAATAGGGTTAAGGATCTTCTAACAAGGATCATAAAACACTAGTACTGAATATTTGTGGGTGTCAATTCCCATTGGGGTTTTTAGCTATTTAGGTTTCCTTGTAGCCATATTGGTGTCATGTGTTGATTTCATGTTTATGTGGATGTTCATTTAAGTATTTAATTATTTAAGTATTCAAGTTCATTTTAAAGAATAAAAGTAAAAAGATAAATTATAGTGAACACTAATTCACCCCCCCCACCCCTCTCAATGTTCCCATTCCTAACAATTGGTATTAGAGCTCTAGTCCTCAGAAAAGAAGTCTAACCACTTGAGGAGATCAAGGACAAAACAAAAATGAAACATCTGAAAAGAAATCTTGAAGTTTCTCTTGAAGACCTAGACAAATCTGAAAAATAAATTGCAGAACTTAAAGAAAAAGCCAGTGGTGCTCAAGTAGTCATCAAAAGGCTAGGAAAAGATTTGAAAGAATGCTCTACCAGTGATTTAGGGATTATGATAAAAAAGCCTAGTGAAGAAAATTCATCTCTAAAAGAACAAACTAAAGAATTAGATGATAAGCTGACTAACAATCAGGAAGTCTATGATGAACAAATCAAAGAGAACCTTCAACTGAATGAAGAATTGAGGAAAGAAAACATGGAAATCTTGGAGCTAAG
Organism: Chamaecyparis obtusa; assembly: GCA_027943335.1. NCBI lineage: Eukaryota > Viridiplantae > Streptophyta > Pinopsida > Cupressales > Cupressaceae > Chamaecyparis > Chamaecyparis obtusa. The sequence continues at coordinate 626,469 of BSBK01009958.1, forward strand.
GAACAACAAAGAAAGCTTGGAATCTAAATTGAAAGTGGCAAAGAATCGCATTGATAAATTGCACACCATTTCTGATTTGATAGAATCTCAGTTGTATGCAAGAAGAGTTAAAGGAGATACTAGTTACATTAGATAGAATGAAGCACAAAATAATATTGACAACATGTGATCAAGAATGAAAGCACCAAAAGACACCTCAGATGCTAAGGAGACTGGAAGTCAGACTAAAGATCATGTTGAACCATCCAAGAATGAGTGCAAGCCAGTAGATTGAACTTGCTATGCATGTAACAAGCATGGACATATAGCAAGAAAATGTACAGAGGTAAGATCTTTCAATGGTTACTGTTATTCATGCAATAAATTTGGTCATAAAGCTATGAATTGTAAGACAAGTTAGAAAAACAAGACTTTGCACAATCAAAGAAATTAGAATCAGCCAAATATAAGAAGTTCTCAGAATGTTACATGTCAGATATGTAACTATAATGGTCACTCTGCAAGACAATGTAAAATGGTGACCCATGTCAATGCATCGAGGAATATAAGGCCTCCAGTCATTTGTTACTCTTGTAACAATGCTGGACACATCTCAAAATTTTCTAGATCAAGGATGCAAGGTCAAGAAAGTCCTAAAAAGCCCAAAGAACTAGTATTGGATACCGAAGGAGAAGTCAAGTTTGTGAAATCTTCAAAGGATGTGAGCTTGATTTGGTTAGAGGTGAAGAAGGATAAGGTTGATGAGAATGTATTGGATACCTCCACAGTGAACGCACCCTCTACATCAGGATGAATGGCCCTCAAGGTCATAGGGGGAGCTAATTTATCTCTAGACCCCTATGTGGCCGATATACTCACCCTCTGAGTATGTGCCTTTGGACTTAAGCTTTTGGAGACTAGAAGAATCTATGTGCAAGAGCACACAAGCTGATTGTTTGCAGAATGAAAGTTAGAAAATTTTTAGTGATAGCCTGGTTTATGCGACAAGCATTAATGGTAGAATTATTACTTTAGAGTACACAAAAGTTTGTAGATCTCTCATTGCATTTGAATTCAAAGTGATTGGAGAGTAGAAGAGCCCTAGCATTTGATTGTGAAGGATTATAGATTAATTCATCAATGATTTGCAGTGAAACTAATTGGTTACGGAAACCCTAGTTCATCACACTGATTCATAAGTCTTTAAAGATCATTTGGAAAGCAATTTTCAAGTAAGTGATGGCTACTCCTATTGTATTTGATGTTGCAGAGAAGAAAAGATATGTATTTAAGAGGAACCCATTCAAATCCACATTGGATGACCTAGAAGGGGCATTCTCCTGCACACCTATGGGCATTATGCATGTCGAAGACATTAGGGCATACATATATTGTAAGAAAGAACCAGTAGGATTGGACAGAATAAGAGCACACATGGAAAAAATGTTAAAACTTGATAAAACCTTCATGGATGAGTATGTGCAGTGGAATAATCATCCTATAGTTGAATATGCGACTGCATATGAGTTCTATGAGTTTGAATGGATAAAGATTCTACTTAGCAGGATTCATGATGACCTATTTTGGATAGGTGAAGTATCGGTCAGGATTATAGGTAACCTAATTCATGAGATGATAGGCCTCTCAAAGATAGGCGTCATTCTTCTAGTGGGAAAGGATGTAATAAAACTTGTTGATAAAACTTGCAAGTCAAGAAGTGATAGGCACGGAATGACTATAGAGCCTATTGAGCAAGATGACATCAAATTGATGTCCATGATACTGGGATACAAGTTCCAACACACTAGCAAGATGAATAGTGTGTCTATGGCCACAATTCCTACAACAATAAGACTTGTGAAAGAAAATGATGATATCTTGTGCACAAAAATTAATAGACAACATTAAGGCCACCAAGCATGATAAGAAGAAGATATTCAGGTTTGGGTCCTTAATTATCTATATGTACTTCCATATTATTGAAAAAGTTTCTTATTTATATCTAGACAAATCTATCCCCACAATGCCATAGATATCTCTCAAGGCATGTATTGAGATTACATTGAAGGACCACCTAACATTGGAGTTGAAGACATTTAGAGTCAAGATGTAGATGAGATACAAAATTCTAGAGAAGATAGTTGAAAAATACAAGGATACTATTTGTTTCATGGTTGAGACTGACACAACATGCATGGAGGTTGTTGAACCAAGGACAAAGTGGATTCATCCACTTGGATATGAGGTTGAGGAACCAGTATTAGAATCTTATGCTCAAGTTTTGTTGTCAGCACCTAAGGACCCCAATGAACCTAGATGGGGAACTTATGAAGAGAAACAAGAGAAGTAGACACTGTATTGAACAGCACAACAATAAAAAGAAAATTTGCCAAGGTTACTTTAGAGATCTTGAGAATCCATGGTGTATCACAAGAAGACTTAGACAAAGCAAGGTAAGAGAAGATTGCTTTGGAAATAGAGAGCACAGTAGCAGCAAAGACAAAATCTAAGGATCCATAGTTGAAAAAGGGAAAAATTGAGGAATCTGATGTTCAAAAGGGTAAAACTAATGTTACTCCTTCTGCACCCAAGGAAACCATTGACCTTACTACTCCTCCTCAGTATAAGGAAATTCCTAAGAGGAAGAAAGAGATTATCACTAGCCATCCATCCTCACAAATAACAAGAAATAGGAAGAACACTCAAGCACCCCCAGAAGTAAGCTTCAAACCTAGTCTTAGTGTGTTAAGTACAAGGATTGTTGATGAAGGTAGAATTGATCAAGTAGGAAATTTCTATGAGAAATACAGTGAGATTGACAAATCAGAGATACATGGAATGATTTTCAAACACATGGTGAAGTTTAATAAGACAGTCCTAAAACTGAAGACTACAATTCTTGATAATGTGTGCAAGATCTTGGAGTTCCTAAAAAGACAAACCATTGAAGAAGGTCTGAGAATGAGAGAAAAGATCTTAGATGAGAGTTTTCTAGTATGTTCTCTAGAGGAGAAATCTCTATTACTAGATCTAGTAAAACCACACCTTAGGACCAAGTCAAGGACCTTGCACATAATGGACAAGAACTATGAATTGGTTGCAAAGGAAACAAAGAAAGCCTTTGAGAAGGTCTTCATGAATAGGCACATGTATCCAACTACTGCGTCCACAGCTCAAGTACCCACTAAGGATGCAAAAGAGTCAGAAACCATAAATGTTCCATCTACAGGTCCACAAGATTCAACGCATGCAGTTGATGCATCCATAGAGGCAAATAAATTTGCACCCTTGTCAGAGACATTCAAGGATGACTCAATTTCTATTGATAATGTAAAAGTCACTATGGCGGCCACAAATATGGATTTGGACAAGTTTGAAGAAGCATTTGTAAGCACACAAGAGGTTGAAACTCTTTGCAGTAACACTCCTCCCAATCAACAAGAAGAAGTATTGATTGAGGATATAATAGATGAAAAAGAAGAAAAGAAAGAAGAAGAAAAAGAAAAGGAAGAAGAAAAATAAAAAGGAAAGGAAGATGTAAAAGAAAGTGAGCAAAAAGATGAACCATCAGTGGAAATGATAATCAAGGTAAACCAAGAAGTAATGGATAGTACACATGTCACTCCACTACCACCACCAGCATTATTGTCAAGTTTGACACCTGACACAACTAGTTTGGATTCATGGGGAGAAGAAGACCTGATCAAGATCACTGTCTTAGCAATGGAGAAAGCCAAAGAAAAATCGGTAATGAGAAACCCACTATTTGTTGAATCAGTCAACATATTGAATAGTCTATTACCTTCAAACAAGAAAGTGTCTAAGATACATTCAGTTGATGATGTTAGCAACATCATCACAATCTTCAAAACAAATTTTTCTACCTTGGAAGACTCAGCATCTCAAGTTGCAGAAGAAAAGTATCAGAAGAAGAGACTGAATGAACTGGTCAGTAACTTTGAACTTGACCTAAGTTCTCTAAAAGTTGGTCAAGCATCTTTGAAGGAGTGTGCAACAAATGGAAGGAAGATCATTGCAGATTGTATGGATCGGGATAAGTTAACTGATGACCACTTCAAAAAGATAAAAGAGGCAGAAGCTATGATAGAGAAAGTAAAGAAATTAGTGAAAGACCCATCCACTAATATAAATATGTGCAATAATGTCTATCAAGGACAAATTGACAAGATTGAGAAGGCAGAAAAAGAGATGTCAAAGATAAGGGCTAGGCAGACTCAGCTTAGAAATGCTCTTGTGCCCTCACTAGATATACTTAATCATAATATCAAGGAGATTGATGCCACCATGGTGACATATGATCATGGTCCCAACATAGATTTGGAGATGATGGAGAAGCTACAGTATGCTCTATGTGCCCATCTCCAAATTGTTAATTCACTGATTACATTTTGGAAGAAGGAGATCCAAAACTTGCAAATAGCATATCTAGATGTTCTCTCATAGTAAGTATTTGTAGATACAGTTTTGAAGCACCTTTTTCATTAATGTCAAAGGGGAAGTATGTATAGAATATGGAGTTATAGATATATAAGATATAAGTTTTTTTTGTATAAGAGATCAGTTAGCAAGTATGCCATATTCCTTTGTTTCCATTAATGACAAAGGGGGAGATTATTGGAAAGTTTCCTATACTAGTGTATATGACTTGATATAGTGTTGTCATTATGGAAAAAAGGTCATATAGTGTTTTGGATTTAGCGCACTTGATGAGAAGATTAGAAATTGACTGAGTGTTGAAGACTAGATAGCGTACAGAGTACCTGAAGCTCAGAGCATCAAAACATGTGCGTACAACTAAGTTATGGTATGTGCCCTAGAAGATAAGTTTGTTAGAGTCTATTCATGCTTATTCTATGAGCGCATGATCAGATATGCAGTTATGAAAAATTTACAGACAGTTGAAGTTACACAACCAGTATGTGCCAGAGAAGAATAGAGTAAGCAACCGACAGTTGGCATTCTGATTTGCGGTTATATTATTATGTTGTAAAGGCCATGCACCTATTGTAATTAGGTTTTTGACATATAATTATGTTTGTTTGTAAACACACTTGAGCCAATTCAATTGGAAGCATTGTATGTAATCAGTTAAAGGGTCAACCTAGTTATTTGTTTTGTATGCACATATAAATATGAGATGTGCCCATTGTAATTGGCATGAGAGTTGGAATAGAGTTGAGATAAGAAGAGTAGAAGTGTGAAAATATTTGATAAGATATATTAGAGCTTTGCAAGAGGTCAAATCAATCAGCGCATCAAAGAAACTGAATAGACAAGCAGTGTCTCAGTGACAGTTCATCCAGTAGATATAGTGTGTATCTAAGATTAGAAGGTTTTAGCCTTCACCACTTGAGTAGTGAGCACTAGGATAATGAGTCCACACCCCTAATAGGGTTTTTTGTAAAAGACTACTAATAGGGTCTGACCCTTGACAAGGTCTACTATACTAAACATATTGTAAAGCAACTCCTAACAAGGTTAAGGATCTTCTAACAAGGATCATAAAACACTAGTACAGAATACTTGTGGGTGTCAATTCCCACCGGGGTGTTTACCTATTTGGGTTTCCCCATAACCATATTGGTGTCATGTGTTGATTTCATGTTTATGTGGATGTTCATTTTAGTATTTAAGTATTCAAGTTTAGTTTAAAGAATAAAAGAAAAAAGATAAATTATAGTGAACACTAATTCACCCCCCCCCCCCTCTCAGTGTTCCCATTCCTAACATTTTCTAAGATGATTAATTCCTATAAGTAGTAATTTCTTCTTTGATGGGAAAATATGCTCTTTCCTTTATTGATAATCAAAAATCCAAACACATTAATTTGATAATCAAAAATAGACTTGGAATGGTTTTCCTTTGATGACAATAATGAACAACATGTCCGTGATGTTTTTGGGAGGAGTGTAGGGGATAGGAGAGTGTGCTCTTTCCTCTTTGGGTAATCAGAAATATAGAATCCTTGAAACTTCTCTAGTTAAAGTATGTATCTCCTTTAGCAAGCTTATCATTGAGGGAAAAATCTCACAAGAATGAATCAAGTAGGAATAGGAAAACTTGGCCAATCCAACCCATTATAATCAAATGCATCATGTTGACAATAAATCTTTCAAATTGAACATCTTAATGTCATATGATAATGTATCCTATTAAAAGAATAGTTATCGCTAATTATGTTTCATTGTAACAAGGTTGTCACAAGTGTATACACTCCAGAACCCTAGAATCCAATCCTCCATTGGGAAGCATCGAGGTAACATTGGCTTGCTAAGTTTTAATAGCATCTTTGTGTGTTTGGACAAGTAGCTTTAACAAGCTAGTTTATAGCATCTTGATGCATATAGAACATAAAACATATCCCACATTGGTGATGTGAAGTTCTAAACTTGTGCTTTTATATGTCAGTGCTCAATTATTCACATACCAAAGGCACAACTCCTTTTGGTGGAGGGCATGTGTGCATGAGGCTAAGCCAATGTGGAGCCAATTATTGGCCTTGGTACGCACAGAAGAAGATGAAGACAAATTTTGGAAATCCAGAGCTGAAATAGAATATCAATGTGGTGCGAGAAGATAAATCAGAGAATTCCATGTGACACTTTCTAAAAAGTTAGCTAAGGAACTGGTCAAGCTGACAATTAGGCATAGCTTCAATGATTCTATTCAACGGTTAGAGCTAGAGGTCCCAAAGTTACGAAGGGGTTTGGCTAACAGTGTGTGTGACTTCAGTGGTTATGAAGGAGTGTCAATGCTGACAGTTGTGAAGTTACGACACAATTTGACTAACAGTTAGAAAGACTTCACAAGATTAGGCCCATGGTTTATAGTGGCAATTATGAAGTTATGAAATGGTTAGGTTGGCAGTTGGTGTGACTTCAATGGCTAAGTTGGCAGTTTGGGCTGAAGGTTACGAAGATATGAAATGACTTGACTGATAGTTTTCCTAACTTGATGATAGTGAAGGGCCTAAAGGTTTGTGGAGATTCACACGAGGCAAAGGATTTAACCCATGACATATTCCAAAGTCCCAACTAGTCATTGTGTAACTTCGCAAGATGAAGGGTATGATGAAGATCAATGAAGAGAATCCATGTGGTTGTACTAGATAAATAAATATAGATATAGATTCCCAGGGATATAATCTCAGCCATCAAGTGTATACAATGATGTTTCAAATTATTTTTTAAATTCCAACGATTACAGATATATTTATCCAAAGTTTGGCACAAATATTTTTCTAGATGAATAGATGAAGATCGCGAGGATTAGGAGCATTTCTCAATGTTTTAAGCTTTGTATTATAACTATCTATTGAGGTTGTTGATTTAGGATTAGGTTTTTTTTATGAAGGGATGCATTGGTTTGAAGCTTGTTTGCATCCCTTGGATTATATGTTTATAGGGATTCAAGATTATGTGAGAAAAAAGAGAAAAAACAAAACTTTCATAGAATAGAATTAGATCAACAACTATAGACATCAACTCAGATTTACTATTTTTTCAAAATAAATAAAAGATAAGTGTTTTTGTGTCTCACTTGTGGTAAGAAGGTCCAATTCTTGTTCAATTAGTCCCTTGGATAAATCCATTTCAGTAGATTTCCTCATTGTGCAACTCTTATGTTATTGTGATTTCAAAATTAGTTGCAATCATAGCATCAGTTAGAAGGATTGGTTTTCAAAATTCTCTCTTTCTTATTGGTCTATCATAGTTAGAGTTAAATTCAGTAAGACTAATTGTAACTATATAGTTATAAAATCACAATTCATATAGATGCCTTTGAGGGGATGGTCTTGTTTCTAATAACAAGTTATTAAAACTATCTCCAAGTTTTTACATAGGATTGGAAGTGAATTGACTCTATTACCCAAGTAGAAGCAAGGAAATGATCTTCTCAATTATTGGATATAGTCATTTGGTTCATTGTTGAAATTTGTGGGATATTCTATGCAATATTCATTCATTTTATACATTTTTTATCAAACCTTCTTGCAATTAACCAAAGTACTCGAGTTTTTGCAGCATTCAATATCCTATAGTTGTGATATTCATAGTCACATTCATCTCAAGAATTCACTTTCCAAATTGAGAAGAATAACTAAGTTCTATAGATTTTTTATATACTATAAAAAGCCTTCAACCAATAGACTTGGTTGAGGTATAGGCCTACTAGCCTTGGTCCTGCAGAGCCAGAATTATAGAAGTTCCAACCTTGCCTTTGGTTGAAACTTGTTAGTTGGCCAAATCACTTGGGTTTCCCAACATTGGACTGGAAGGTCCATATGAAATCCAACCTGTTGATATGAGCACCAATAGATTGGAAACTCTATTGGGGAGTTGTTTGTAAAAATATTATTTAGAATTTCTAGTGATAAAAAAGTTAGACTCTACTGGAAGAAAAGAACTCATAATTATCACAATTTTTTCCTCAAAAGTGAGGTGGCAAATCTAATATGATATATGTCATGTTTCTTTAAGAGAACAAATAATATTCAAAGGCACGTATATGTCAAATACATGTGGGGTGGAAATTCTTTACATGAAGGATCAGATAACAATATTAAATTGGATACACACTCCAGGAGAGCAAAAAAATCCAATCCAGATGCGACTTTTACTAGATTCAAAAATTTCACATAGAGATAAAGGAGACATCAAGATGAAGGTGATGATCCACAATCTAGTCATCATACTAGTGATGAAGATAATAGAAACCCATTCTATACAATTGAAAATGAAATTAATGCCCGATAAGATGATGTCAAAGATGAGGAAAATAATAAAGAAGATGAAGAATATTGCATTAGGGTAGGTGAAATTGTTAGGAATGAATGCTAAATTGTTTTCCAGCCATTATATAGTAGTTTTTGTTGCATTCATGACTATGATTATCATTGATGTCAACACAGTGATTTACCAAAGACTTGTAGAGAAGCAGACAGAGTTTGGATTAGCGCATGGGTTATTGTAGTTGGAGCTATGTGATGTTGAGGTTATAATCTTTGATATGTCATATGTCTATGGTTAAGAGCACAAATAGTAATTCATTTATTCATAGAAGTTATGATCATTTTGGTGGAAGCATTATTCAGGCAGTGTTCCTGAGTAGCGGTTTGTGGAAATCGGATGATATCTCCTAATCAGGATGGAATCTGGTTTTGCACAGTTAAAGGGAAGTTGGAGACACATTGATAGTGATGTGGATGATAGCATAGACTTTGAGGTTGCATGAGTGAAGATTTATTGTATTTGGAAGCCAACAATTTTTTGTGATTTTGGTGTAGCGTGTGGAAACTTTTATTTTGTAATTGTATGCCGACTCATTTGTAATTATTTGAGTGTGGTATAAAGGAAGGTATGTATTTCCTTGTTTTAAGGTAGTTTTAATGTGTAAGTGTGTAATTATGATATGGTAGCAGTGGTTGTGATGATGTATGCATGAAGTGAAGAAAATAGCTAAGTATGAAAGCAAATTTGTGAAGGAAGACATGCGAAGTACAAAGATCTGAAATTGAGATCTAATGTAATAGTGAGTGTAGTTTGGCATAGTCAGAGAAGAGGTAACATATTATTTTGTTGAGTAATGCAAAGATTATTTGGATAGTGTGTTCAGTGATCTTACCCTGATGCTGTTTGGGCAGTGGGTCCTTCTGTCTTCCTTAACTCTTAACAGGGGTAGAATCTTTTAACAAGGATTCAAAATCTCCTAACAGGGATTCATATGTACTAAATTTATTTCATAAGACTCCTAACAGATTCCATCCTCTCATAAGGATTATTCATCTTAGTGCATCTTTTGTGGGCATCATTCCCACCGAGGTTTACTCTTTGATCAAGAGGTTCCCTAGTCAACATATCTTGTGTCATTATGTATGAATATCTTTCTATGGTTGGTAATTATATTGCTTATATGGTTTAATGTTGTTGAAGATGATAAAAGTTATAATTATTAGATAACTGATTCACCCCCCCCCCCCTCTCGGTTATCTTGGTGGACTTTACTTTCTAATAGAAATCTTCCCCAAATTATCAAATATAGATCTTGGAGATAAAAGGACAGTTAAGGCCCTTAGAAGACAACCTAATGAGGTATTAGAGAGGTTTGGGATAACAAGAGATTAGATTAATACCCCTAAAAGAGATAGGAAAAGATTCAAATAGACAAATGAAGAGGGAGAGGGCACAACAAGAAATAATGGCAAAGATAGATAATGAAAATATAATCCCCCTCATAGAAAAAATGCTGAACAAAGATTAAACAATGGGTATGCCAACCCACTATTTGAGAAAGAAAGAGAAAGGGAGAGGAACAATGATGGACACTGGAGGAAGCCAAATAATGGAAATTAGTACCCTAAGAATCATAGGAATCAAAATCATGTGAATCAACAAAATACTAATCAAAGAGATCAAAAACATAGAAATAATAACCATCAAAATTTGGGGCAAGGGATGAGGAAAAAAATGGGAAATCATCTTAATGTCAAGGCCCTAATAACATTGTAAATATATAGGCAATTAGACTTTGATGGTATAGCTGGATATCCCAACCCTGTATCAAATGAATTAAAGGAATGTCATTCCTAAATTCTCGGATAATAGATTAGAATCTAATGAATTGCATGTTCAATAACTGAGAGGGGAGGTGAATCAATTAATTCTAGTTACCCTACAGTCCCAAACACTCTCTGATGTATAAAACAAATCTTTCAATTCAATTAAACAACTCGGTAAAACTTTATTTGTGCCTTTTTATTCATTAACTAAATACTAGTAAATTAACTAGTGTATATACCAATCAAACCAATAATTGTAATGTGTAAAGAAAAATAAAAAATCATTACATCCATAGACATATAAAACTTTGATTTTTAACATAGAAACCCTGTTTGGGGAAAAACATCATGGGATCAATACCCAAAATAATTTCACTCTTTTGAAGTGAGCTTAGTTAAGAGCCAACCCTATTAAAGGTTACAAAACACACTATAAGGTGCGACCTTGTTAGAGGATTTATCACTAACAGTTCTCTATGACAAAACATTCACTATGGGTTCAACATGAAAATAATCAACATTCATTGAATGTCATAATAACAAATAAAGACTATTAAGTCCCACTCGGCTAAGAGATTTATTTGTAGAAATGGTTAGAGTGCAACAGTATATGATCTGATTCAAATAAAACTTTCTTTGTAGATTTTCAGATCTGTGCTAAGCTCAAAATACCTCTGGCCATCATAATGAATTCAATTTTCTTGTATCCTCCAACTCTGTTCTACTCAGTTAATTCCTTTCTCTGACACTCAATGTAGTCTGCAGAATTGCTCGGTTCTATCCTTAACTTTTCTGACTAGCTTCGCATAAATGCAATCTTCTTATGCCCATCCCCATCATTATGAATCTCTTGTCTCCTTTTATAGACATGATAGAACATTTTCTTCTCATCCATAGATTTTTCCTCTTAATCTTCACTGTTGATGTTGTCACTTCAACCTTCCTCAGAACTTGTGTCTGTAACACATTTCAATCTCCACCATCTGATCTTCCTTTAATTTTGTCAACCATTTGATCTTCATAACAAAATTTATCTTTAACCTTATAATTATCCATATTTGTCCAGCTCATCATCTTTAGTCGACAATAAAATATTCCATTTATTTCTTTCACTCGGTCAATATCGTGATGTGTCATTGATTTATTACTCGGTTAATATTATACTTAGTATACACTACACTTTCTTGGTGTACACTATCTCAAATCAGTGTATACTGAATTCTTCATTTACCGACCACATAAACTTGTTCATTTGATCTTCAATTCTTAACTGAATTATGTAATACAATCAAATCACTAACATAATGTTATAAACTCATCAATAAGTTACCCAATGAATACCATATCCATATCTTTCTCATGCATCTCATCTTCATGTTAATATCTCATTCCTTCACCATTATTTCCTTCTTCAGATGTTTGTACCTAACATGATAAGTAAAGTCAAAACTAGTTAACATAAATGACAATATAATAATTGATTTAATGTGTCACATATATATTTTTAGCTTGGTGATCATCAATCTCTCCCTTTGAAGTATCCAATCAATTGTCAATCTATCCCTTAATATTTTCAATCAGTTGTAGTATAACAATCTCTCTCTTTGGCATTGATGGCAATATAGTATGAAATATGCCATAGAATACCAAATATTTGTCTATAACTCTGTATGTATATGTTGTGACTCGGTAAGCTCTCCCTAGATTATGCATTTAATATGTTTAATCATTACACAACATCATTTTCATCTGTCTCTCCCTTTCAGTTAGCTTCTCTTCTAACTGATATTCATGATCATTTCTCTCCCTTAGATATTTTTGTATATTTCATGCAATTTCTCTCCCTTCGATAGAAATGCCAAAAAGAAAATAATCAACTTTGTAGTAGCCAAATCAATATCTCTATTGTTTGGTTCAAATTATAGTACCTTTCATGTACAAATATGTAGTTTCATCTTGTCTTCCATCTTTCACAACCTTAGGAATCCCAAAGTGTGAACATCATGCATCAATATCATTAGATATTCTGATAAAGTACAGGTTGATGCAACCTCATATGACCTTAGTGACTATTAGACAGGAGATAGACCCTTAGTCTACTTCTCAAGTATTCAAATATGTCCTTCGATAATGGTTTAATGAATATATCATCAAGTTACTCTTGTGATGTCACATATTCCAATCTAACTTGATTTTCTTGAACTTGTGTTTCCCTCAAGCAGTGATACTTAATATATATGTTCTTTGTCATTGCATGCATTACTGGATTCTTAGAAATATTAATAGCACTTGTGTTATCACAATAAATTATCACTGGATCAGTGATTTCCTCATTCATACCTTTCAATAGTTGTTTTATCTATGCTATATTTGAACAACTAGCAGCAGAAACAACATATTCTACTTCTACATTGGACTAAGAAATGTATACTTGTTTCTTACTTATCCAAGTTACCAATATTTCTCCTAAAAAGAATGCTCCACTAGTAGTGCTTTTTCTATCATCAATATTTCTAGCCCATTCAGCATCAATGTAAACTTTCAGTTCAAAATTGCCTTCTTTCTTGTACCATAATCCATAATTTTCAGTGTTATTCAAGTATCTCAAAATTCTTTTCACAACAGTCATGTGTGATTCTTTAGGATTAGCAAAGAATCTAGCTACAATCCCAACTGCATGTTCAATATCTGGTCTACTATGCACAACATACATCAACTTGCCAATTGTTGATCTATACAAGGTTTGATTTACCTCGATTAACTTGTCATCCTTTGTTAGCTTGCATTCAATTACCATTGGTGTACCGAATAGTTTTGAATCTTCCATACCAAATATCTTCAAGACTTCTTTGATGTATTTAGATTGTGTGATATTGATGCAGGGGCATTCTTGGTCCTCGGTGAATCTACATGGTGGTGTGTTACTTGGCCGGTGTTACTCAGTTGCAGCCTTAACCGATGGTCTCAGTTATTGAAGGAAGCTTAGTCACTGAAGGAACTCGGTGAGACTTCTTGTGCTTGGTGGAACTAGTGCTCGGTAATGCCTATGTTTCTCAGTGCTCGGTTGTTTCTCTAGTGCTCGGTAGTTTTGGTTTACTAGCTAGAGTTCTGTGTGATTTGTTGGGCCGACTTGGTGCATTTATTGTTGGTAGTTGTTGTTATAGGCCAACATGTTGAATTTATTTATTGTAAGGCTATTTGAGAGCTGACTTGTATTCCATTTAATATTTGTTAGGAGGAGTTAATGGTTTCATCCAGCTGACTTGTGGCTGATGATTAGTATTTAAGGGGTGTTTGGGTAGTTGTTTAGGGGGACTTGGCAGGACTTAGAGAGATCATGAAAAGGATATCTAAGGGTAGCAGATAAGTGAAGTTGTGGAAAATTTCCTATGGGATCTTGTAGATTAGATTGTTATCTAATAGTTTGTGATAGCAGAGCTAGTGTTTTGCATACTTGGAGACAAGGAGATTGCTTTGTGGCTTGCGAGCACAAGTTTAGATCTGCCTTAGGGTTTCCATCAGTTGCTAATAGTCTTCAGAGCTGAACTAGCTAGTGTTGTATTACATCTTGATGATCTTGCAAAATTGTTTCTGATTGTAATTGGCCCTAACCCGAAAGGCCTTACAGTCGGGCATGTTAATGAAAATCTATTGAAACAATTTTTTGTGTTGTGTATTTCTACTATGTTGTTCTAAAGCTGCAAGGTTTTGACTATCCTTAATTGGATCCACCAACCCTTGGTTGCGTCAGGTGGTATCAAAGCTGAGTTGATCTTGTGGAGTGAAGGTTGACCTAGCAAGGCTAATCTTTTGAAGTTAATCTTGTTGGTGAAGAGATCATATGATTTGAGTTGCAGATCTAGAGCACTGTACTTGTGGAATCTTTCCCTAGTTGTTTATGCAAGGTGGCAGGCTGATCTGACTTGCATACAACTCAGAGATTGTCACAAGGTGGTTGATGTAGGGTTTGTTGTAGAGGTTTTCTCTTGTCTTTAAGGATACCTCTAATAATATTTTACCCTAGAGTGATTGCAGACCTCTATGATACTATGGAATCTAGGATTACAGAGAAGGTGAAGTCATATTTTAGATCTAAGATGGAGTTGATGAAGAATGACATGGTCGCTGAGATCATGAGAGTTGTTGTTGGTGTACCTCAGAATGTTGGTACTGAAGATGGTTATGAGGAAGATGCTAAAGACTTTGAACTTGCTAAATCTAGTGGTGATGACTGGAGGGATAGATCTGGTGAAGATAGAACTGCTTGATTGCCTAGATCTTGAGCTCGGTTAAGTAATAGTTACCGAATGGAAGTTTCTACTTTCTCTGGTACTTTGAAGTTCAAGAATCTGATTGACTAGATTGGTGAACTATAAGATTTCTTCGAGCTAGAAGAAATTTAAGATCCTCTTCAGGTGAGATTAGCATAGATAAAGTTGAAAGGACATGATTCTCTTTGGTGGAAAGAATTACAAAGAGATAGACAAGATGAAGGTGAAATGAAGATCAATTGGTGGAGGTTAATTGTGACTAAGTTGAAAGCTAAGTTCATACCTATTGATTATGAGCTTGACTTGTTTAAGAAGTTGTAGAATCTGAACTAGAAGGATTTTTCTATTGAAGATTATACCGAGGAGTTCTACAAGCTTACTATTTGGTCTAGACACAGAGAACTTGGTAAGGGAAGGGTAGCTTGGTATGTGAATGGTTTGAGATTCAATATTCAGGATGAGCTTGGTATGTTGAATATTGATTCTATTGAATATTCTTATCAGTATGCTCTGAAGGCAGAAGATAAGTTGAAAAGTAAACAACATAGTAATCCCCGAGGGAAGGAAAAGATTGATCACTTGGTGAAGGATAAACTGATGACTACAGAAGATGAACAGAAACCTGTAGAACTGAAGAAGAACATATGTAGAGTTATCTTTAAGGGTACTTGCTATAACTATGGTGAAGAAGGACACCATTCTTTTGAGTGCACACATAATAAGCTTGGTGACCGATGAACTACTATGGTGAATGAAAATGAACTTGAATCTAAGAACTTTCTGCTTCGGCAAACATTACTCAGTACAAAGGAGGAACCTTGTTAGAGGAGTAACTTGTTTAGGACTCGGTGCAAGTTGAGAGGTAAACTTTGTGATGTTATTGTTGACAATGGTAGTACTGATAACCTTGTTGCTGAGGACATGATTCAGAAACTTGGTTTGAATAGAATGAGACATCCACATCCTTATAGGATTGGCTGGTTGCAAGATGATCATGCTCTAGAAGTAAGAGAATAATGCTTTATTGATGTTCAGATTGGCCAGTATAAGGATCTTGTGTTATGTGATATTGTGGAGATGAATAGTTGTCATATATTGCACAGTAGACCTTGGAAATGTGATTTCAGAGCTATGTATGATTGTGTGAAGAATGTGTTTACTGTTGAGAAGGATGACAAGAAGTTTTCCCTGATGCCTTTGCTGGATACAACACTTGGTAGGACAAGTCTAAGTATTGGTAGCCAAGTTGAGTTGGTAGATCCTAAGAGAATGAATGATCAGTTTGGAGAATAGACCTATGTGCTATCAAGGAAAGACTTGAAAAGATAGAGGAAGCTAAAGTGGAAGAGTATGCAAAGTGAAAAGGTGGAGGACTTGTATGTGAAGAACCAGTTTAGGGTTTATGTGCTGAATCTCAGAAGATGTTCTTCTCACATATGAACATCTTTTCAAATCTGGGGTGTCTAATGCAGGGGCATTCTTGGTCCTTAGTGAATCTACATGGTGGTGTGTTACTTGGCTGGTATTACTCAGTTGCAGCCTTAACCAATGGTCTCAGTTATTGAAGGAAGCTCGGTCGCTGAAGGAACTCAGTGAGACTTCTTATGCTTGGTGGAAATAGTGCTTGGAAATGCCTGCATTTCTTGGTGTTGCTAATCTTGGTTATTTGTTTCACTGGTGCTCAGTTGTTTCTCTGGCACTCGGTAGTTTTGGTTTACCGACTAGAGTTCTGTATATTTTTTGGGCTGACTTGATGCATTTATTGTTGGTAGTTGTTGTTACAGGCCGATATGTTTAATTTATTTATTGTAAGGCTATTTGAGAGCTGACTTGTATTGCATTTAATATTGTTTAGGAGGAGTTAATGGTTTCATCCATCTGACTTGTGGTTGATGATTAGTATTTAAGGGGTGTTTGGGTAGTTGTTTAGGGGGACTTGGGAGGACTTAGAGAGATCATGAAAAGGAGATCTGAGGGTAGCAGATAAGAGAAGTTATGGAAAAGTTCTAGTGGGATCTTGTAGATTAGATCATTATCTGATAGTTTTTGATAGCAAAGCTAGTGGTTTTCATACTTGGAGACAAGGAGATTTCTTGGTGGCTTGCAAGCACAAGTTTAGATCTACCTTAGGGTTTCCATCAGTTGTTGATAGTCTTCAGAGCTGAACTAGCTGGTGTTGTATTAGATCTTGATGATCTTGCAGAATTGTTTCTGATTGTAATTGGCCCTAACCTGGAAGGCCTTACAACCAGGCATGTTAATGAAAATCTGTTGAAACAATTTGTTGTGTTGTGTATTTTCATTGTGTTGTTCTGAAGCTGCAAGGTTTGGACTAGCCTTAATTGGATCCACCACACCTTGGCCACGTTAGATATATACACCTTCCTTTTGTTGTAGTATTTTCAATCCAAATAATTTTTTTATGTCACCAAATATTGACATCTCAAATTCTTTCCTCATTTTATCAACAAAATATTTGCATAGTTTATCATGTCCTCAGAATATGATATCATCAACAAATATTTCAGCAATAAGAATTTTATCATCAATTCCACATTTCAAATACAAATTTTTGTTTTCACTTATTCTAACAAATCCAATTCTTATGAGATAGGAATGTAGTCTTTCATACCATGCTCTAGGTGCTTGTTTTAGTCCATATAATGCTTTTTACAGCTTACATACCATGTTCCTTTGATAAGGATCAACAAAACCTTTATGTTGTTCAATGTATACCTCTTCCTCAAGTATCCCATTCAGAAATATAGATTTGACCTCCATCTAATATACCTTAAATCCTTTGTAAGAAGCATATGCTAGTAGTATTATTACTCCTTCAAGTCTAGTAATGGGTGCAAAGGTTTCTCCATAGTCAATTCCTTCTTCTTGTGCATACTCTTTACAAACTAATCTTGCTTTTTTCCTTGTTACATCTCCATTCTCATACAATTTTTTCTGAATATCCATTTGATTCCAATCACATTTTTGTCTTTATGTCTCGGTACAAATGTCCATGTCTTGTTTTTTTGTATGTTCTCAATCTCTTCATTCATTGCCTTAATCCATTCATCATTTTCCATTGCATCTCTAATAGTTTTAGGCTTAAATTCACAAACTAAATGTGTGTTGTTTCTTAACTTACTATGTGTCATCATTCCTGCTCTTTTATCTCCAATTATCTGATCTTGTGGATGGTGTCTTCTCATATACTTGGCAAGTATAGGGTCAGATCTCTATTCTTCAATGTGTTCTCCACTTGGTGCATGATCATCATTCTCATCATTAATTGTTTATTGATGCTCGGTCTATAAAGATTGTTACTCGGTAGCATTATTTTGTTTCTCGATAATGCCAGACTATTGCTCAGGTAGAGTTTCAAGTTCTTCAATATTAAAAAATATACCACAATCTTATGGTTACTTTTTTCTTTCTTCATCATTCTTTCCTACAAACTCATCAACTCTCACATTTGCACTTTCAATCATCAGTGTTCTAGCACAATCAACAATTGATCTATTCCTCCTTTCAACAATCTCATTCTATTATGGTGTTCTCGGTGTAGATATATGTCTCTTAATTCCATACTCATTACAAAAATTAGTGAACTCATCATAAATAAATTTACCACCTCTATCTAACCTTAATCATTTTAGTTCCTTACCACTTTCTTTTTCCACTTTTTCTTTGTACCATTTAAAAAATTTGAAAGCTTATGATTTTTATTTTAAGAACATGATAGTCATCATCCTAGAGAAATTGTCAACAAACAAGATAAAATATATGTCTCCATAATAACTTTGAGTTATCATTGGACCACATAAGTTAGTATGAATGAACTCCAAAATAGCATTAGATGAGTAATTTTTTCTCTTGAAATTAGACTTCGACATATTACCCATTTGACATTGTTTGCACATTACATGATCAGGTTTAGATAAGCTCAATAAACCTCTAAATTCCTTTTCTTACTGATCTTAACCATGTTGTCAAAGTTCACATGACATAACCTTTTGTGCCATAACCATACATCTTCATTTTTAGCCAATAAACAAGAATTTTCAGTATTGTCCAGATAGAATAAGTTACCTTTTGATTGTTCACCAGTATTGATCAACTTTCTAGTCTCATCATAGATTTTCACCTTTCTATTTTCAAATGAAACTTGGTGACCTATATTATTCATCTGCTCTACACTCAATAGATTATAGTTAAGTCCTTTCACCCAATATGTATTCTCACATTTGATCTTATTATTCAACAATATAGATCCTTTTGCTTTTACTTGACAAAGTGTATCATTTCCCATTTTCACAGATATGCCATTGTAATGTTCAAGATATTCAATTTTTTCTTCATCACTAGTCATATGATGTGTGCACCCACTATCAATAATCCAAGTATTATTCTTTCTAACCTTAGAAATAAGTGTTGTTTCAACATACCTTTCTTCTTCTTCAAAATCTTCCTTCAATGCCACAAATACCACTTATATGTCTTCATCAAGTTCAGTCTCGATGTCATCATCTTCATCTTCAACTAGGTAACATGCCTTCTTTCCTTTATCTCTGTAGTCTTGGTTGTCTCTATTTCCTCTCAGTCAGTTACCTTTGTGATCTCGGTAATCTCTTGTCATTCTTCCTTTCATTTGATATTTTACTTGTTTCTCATCTTCTTTCCTATCAGGACATCTTGCAGCAATCTAACCAATCTCTTTACATTTAAAACATACCAAGGGTAGCTTACCTCTATATCTCTCTTTTCCTTTTTGTAGTCTTCTAGCCATTAATGCTTCAAGTTCATCAAGTTTATCTTCTTCAATTTCACTTGCACATTCATTTCTTATCTTATATCTGCTAGTTGATTTTCCAATATGTAGAGATGACATAAATGTAGATTCTACCTTAGGTAACACACTATTGTCATAATTATTAAGCTCAAATGTAGTCAATCAAACTATCAAACTATCAAGAGAAATATTATTACCAGGAGTTGCTCTCATTTCATGAATTTTAGAGAATCTAATAGCATAGGAAGGTAATAATGTTCTAAGAATTTTACTTACCAAAATGTCTTCATCAATAGTTGCACCTTCTCCTCGAATAGCATTCACAACTTCCTTGACTCGGTTGTTGTACTGAGTGATGTTTTCACCTTCTTTCATCTTCATATCATCAAACTTACCTCTTAGACTTTCAGCTTTTTTCCTGAGCACATTCACATCTCCTCCATGAACTAATGTAAGCTTGTCCCACATTTTTTTTTTAGTTTTACATGACTTAATGTCTTTAAATTCAGCATCTGATAAAGAAGAAGCAATATCAATCATCATAGCATTGTGTTATTGTCTCTCTTTCATCTTGTTGACAATCAAAGGACTAGTGGGAGTTACAAACTAATTTTCCAAGTAGTATGTTGCAGAATCACCAATTCCTGATAGATATAACTTCATCCTACTTTTCCATGTTGAGAAGTTGTATCTTCAACTTTGGCACCTCTCTCTTATACATCTTATGATCTTTTACTTAAGTCCTTAAAACTTCTTCCTTCAAGTATTGTATCTATGATACCAATTGTTAGATAACTGAGAGGGGGGTTGAATTGGTTAATTCTAGTTACCTTATAGTTCCAAACACTCTCTGATGTATAAAACAAATCTTTCAATTCAATTAAATAACTTGGTAAAACTTTGTATATGTCTTTCTGTTCATTAACCGAATACCAATTAATTAACTAGTGTATGTACCGATCAAACCAGTAATTGTAATGTGTAAAGAAAAATAACAAATCATTACATCCATACACATATAAAACTTTTATTTTTAATGCAGAAACCATGTTAGGGGAAAAATCACCTGGGACTGGTACCCAAAATAATTTCACTCTTTTGAAGTGAACTTCAATTAAGAGCCAACCTTGTTAAAGGTTACAAAATGCACTATAAGGTGTGACCTTGTTAGAGGATTTATCACTAACAGTTCTCCATGACCAAACATTCACTATGGGGTTAACATGAAAACAATCAACATTCATTGAATGTCATAATAACAAATAAAGACTGTTAAGTCCCACTTGATTAAGATATTTATATGTAGAAATGGTTAGAATGAAATAGTATATGATCTGATTCAAATACAACCTTATTTACATATTTTCAGATCTATGCTAAGCTCAAAATACCTTTGGCCATCATAATCACTTCAATTTCCTTGTATCCTCCAACTCTATTCTACTCAGTTAATTCATTTATTTGATGCTCAATGTAGTTTGTATAATTTCTTGGTTTTGTCTTTAACCTTTTTTACCATCTTTGAATGAATGCAATATTCTCACGTGCATCCTCATCATTATGAATCTCTTGTCTCCTTTTATAGACATGATAGAACATCTTCTTCTCATCCATAGATTTTGCCTCTTAATCTTCACCATTGATTTTGTCGCTTCAACCTTCCTCAAAACTTGTGTTTGTAACACATTTCAATCTCCATCATCCAATCTTCCTTGAATTTTTTCAGTCATTTGATCTTCATAAAAAACTTTATCTTTAACCTCAGAATCATCCATATTTTTCCAGCTCATCATCTTTAGTTGGCAATCAAATGTTCCATTTATTTATTTCACCCAGTCAATACCATAATGTGTCAGTGACTTCTTACTCGGTTAATACTATACTCGGTATACACTACAATTTCTCAGTGTACACTGTTTCAACTCAATGTATATTGAATTCTTCATTTACTGACCACATAAACTTGTTCATCCTTTATCTTCAATTCTTAACAGAATTATGTAATACAATCAAATCACTAACATAATGTCATAAACTCATCAATAAGTTACCCAATGAATACCATATCCATATCTTTCTCATACATCTCTTTATGTTAATATCTCATTCCTTTACCATTATTTCCTTCTTCAGATGTTTGTAACTATCATGATAAGTATAGTCAAAACTAGTTGACATCAATGACAATATAATAACTAATTTAATGTGTCACATATACATTTGTATCTTGGTGATCATAAATCTCTCCCTTTGAAGTATCCAATCAACTGTCAATCTCTCCCTTAAGATTTTCAATCAGTTGTAGTATAACATTGCACTGTATAAATCTCAAAAATACAATTGAGGAATTAAAGGAGGGAAATAAAGATGTTTTTATGAAGTTTTTTATTCAATCCTTGACTGAGGATGCAACAGAGTGGTATAGAAGTCTTGTAGATAGATCTATCTCAAGTTGGTATGGTTTTGTCAGCCAGTTTATGGAGCATTTTTGGGATCATACTAACACTTCTTTTGCTTCACATGAGTTGACTAGTATAAAGAAAAATTACAATGAATCTTTGCATAAGTTTAAAAAAAGATTTAATAAAGTAATTAATAGGATTCCAAGAGATATTAGACTTGTTGATTCATTTTTCATTGATTTTTATCTAGGCTCTTTTGATAGTAAAACTCATTATTAAATCAAGTCTCATCGACCATCCACATTTCAGCAAGCATTCAAGATAGCTATAACAATTGAGAATGACAAAAAGGTTGCTGGTAGGGTTGCCAAAAGAGATGATCCCAAATTATTTAGTCCAAAGGCTCCTAGGCATAAAAAAGAAGAAGATAAAATGGATAAGTTGATGAATATGGTAAAGCGTCTCTAGGTCAACAAAGGCAGAGATGATTTTCAATTAAATAGGGATAGATGCCCATTTATTAAAAATGGAAGGTATATGCTGCAGGATATGCCTTATAACACAACATGGAAGAATGGGATACCAATTTCTATGAGGAAGGATGGGGATAATCCTAATCCTTTGAGTAAAGAAAATAATTTTGTAGATAATGGACCTTGGTGTGAGGTTTGTGAATTGTGCCTCATTCACCTAAACAATGCCTGATCACACAGAACATTTTTTATGAAGAAAATCTGATGGATGATGAACAGCTTATGGTTAATACTCTATCGGTTGACCCATGTTAGGGAGGAGACAATGATGATTCCTCAAAGGATGAGTATATGCCTAATGTGAGTGATAGAAGAATCATCCAATAGAATGTTCAGCAGGTGTTTTTAGATGATGAAGAAAACCCCAAAATCAGGAGATTGGTAGATGAAGAAAAGAGAGCATATACTATAGAAGCATTGAAATAGACTCATAGAAATTACCATATGAGAAATAGGATATTCAAAAATAACCAAGGAAAAATAACTAAGATGTTTTCAAGAGTTACTAACAAAACAAATGAGATAAAGAAAGGAAAGGAGACCATCCCAAAGAAGCAGGTATAGTAGACATAATCTCCAAAACTGACTAAGCCTCTCGATAAGCATAGTTTTGGTAAGAAAATTTCTAACTGCAATTATTTTATGTCTCAGGCGTTATCACATGTAAAAATTTATATTCCCCTAATTGAAATTATGAAATTCCCTTATTACGGGAATGAAACTCTTAAAATACTAGCTGATGTAGGAATTCCTAAGGAATATATAAAAGAAAATTAGGATAATGAAGAACCACCAGTTATTTATTTAGGAACTATTGTGGATAAAAGTACTTCTCAAGTTGATCCATTTTATTTGACTTTGTTAATTAATAATAAACTAGTCAAGAATTGTATGATTGATTTGGGTGCAGCAGTGAATATTATGCCATCTGATGTTATGAAGGAGTTAGGAATGAAGGTTGATACTACTTATGGTAGATGTTATGCTATGGATAATAGGTCAATTCCTGTTGTTGGAATAATGAAAGATGTTAAATTTAATTTTCCTGCTTTTCCTAAAATGTCCTATAAGATTGATATCATTATACTTGAAGTGCATACTAATTATGGGATGCTTCTATCTAGGCAATGGTCTAATTTAGTAGGTGGAAATATTAAATTAGATTTATCTTACACTTCTATCCCTATAAATGGAAGATATGTTAGAATTGATAGGGACCCAAGGGCCTCCTATATTATTGAAGGAGTAGATCCAAATCAAATGACATGATTTTGTCACACTGACATAGAAAACTTGAAGGCAAGTATTTCTAAAGATGTCATGCAAAATATTGAGCTTATTGAAATACATGCTAGAGAAAATGAGAATAGGATTTGGAAAATCTATTTTCATGGGTCATGTTGTAACGATGGAAATGGAGCAGGTGTGGTCTTTATTTCTCCAAAAGATAAATTGTTTAAGTACTCTTTTATGTTATCTTTTGAGTGTACTAATAATGTTGTAGAGTATGAAGCACTATTGTTTGGCCTCAGAATAGTAAATAAGCATGGCATTCAATCTCTTTGTGTTTATGGTGATTCAAATATTATTTTTTCTAATGTTAGAAATAAATTTGTCACTAAAAATTATAAACTGAAAAGATATAGAAATGAGGTTTGGGATTCCATAGAATGCTTTGATGCTTTTTCTATAAATTGGGTGGATAGATCAGAAAATATCCTTGTAGATTTTATGGCTAACTTGGTAGTGAAGCACAATGATATTCCCTATGAAGACATCATACAAGTTGAGATTAAGACCAGACTTGCAGTACCTGACAACATTTAAAACTAGCATATTTTTGAAGATGATAAAGATATTATCAAATTCTTGGCATGTGAGGAGCAATATGAAGACCAGTTTGTAGATTTGAATGCTCATGTTGAGATAGTAGATGGGAATAAAATTTTATTTGGAAAAGAGGTGATATAACTTAAAACTAATAAGATCGCAAAAAGATTGGTGGCTTTAGAAAGAATATTTGACAACAGAGATGTAGAAAAGGAAGACAAAGCTACTGACACAATAGTAGAAGAGGTAGACAAGGTAAATTTGGGGAATGAACATACTCCTAAAGAGGTTTTTATTGGCAAAAAGTTGACCCCAAAGGTTAGGGCTGATATTATAGGAT
Organism: Chamaecyparis obtusa; assembly: GCA_027943335.1. Classification (NCBI taxonomy): domain Eukaryota; kingdom Viridiplantae; phylum Streptophyta; class Pinopsida; order Cupressales; family Cupressaceae; genus Chamaecyparis; species Chamaecyparis obtusa. The sequence goes on from BSBK01009958.1 coordinate 651,189, forward strand.
TATTAAGGAAATATAGACATGTATTTGCCTGGTCATATGATGACCTCGAAGCATATAGATAAGATTTATTCCAACATGAGATACCTCTCAAACTAGATGCAAAAGCTTTTAGGCAAAGACAAAGGCCAATAAATCAAACTTTGGCCCCTAAGATGAAAGAAGAATTGGTCAAAATGAAGGATGTTGGCATAATAAAACCAATTAGCCATTCCACATGGGTTTCAAATTTAGTACCTTTTAGGAAGAAGAATGGAGACATTGGGCTTTGTGTACACTTTAGGAGCTTGAATGTGTCTTCACTTAAAGACAACTATGCATTGCCAAATATGGAAGCATTATTGCAGAAATTGACATGGAATGAATTACTACCGATGATGGATGGTTTCTATGGGTACAACTAGGTGAAGGTCAAAGAGGAGGAACAATACAAGATGACACTCACTACTCCATGGGGAAGCTATATTTATGCTAGGATGCCTTTTGGACTCACCAATGCAGGGGCTACTTTCCAAAGAGCCATGGATGTAGCTTTTGAAGATTTTACTAATGTTATCATGGTGGTCTACCAAGATGATCTTACTACCTATTCTAAAAGGGTAGAAGACCATTCTAAGCATTTGGAGAAGATTTTTAAAAGATCCCTTGAGTATGGAATATCTCTAAATCCCAAGAAGTGCCATTTTGGAGTAACTGAAGGGAAGCTCTTGGGGAATATTGTATCTAAGGAAGGAGTAAGAATAGACCCTAAAAAAATATCATATATTGACAAAATTCAAGATCCTAAGATAGTCAAGGCCATTCAGTCATTTTTTGGGAATAGACCCTAAAAAATATCATCTATTGACAGAATTCAAGTTCCCAAGATAGTCAAGGCCATTCAGTCATTTTTTGGGTAGATAAATTTTGTAAGAAGATTTGTGTCAAATTTCTCAATGATTGTCAAGCCTATTGCTAGGATGATAAAGAAAGGCACAAAGATTGTATGGACAAATGAAGCATTGGAAGCATTTGCAAATATTAAAAAGGAAATCAAAGAGGCTTATGTCCTTAAATTCCCTGACTTCTCAAAAACCATTTCAATTGTTTTCATTTGTTTCATATCACACTATTATTTTTGTTTTGTTGTAGAAGAGCGATAAAGGCTATGAACAACCAATAGCATTTTTTTAGCAAAACTCTTCAAGCAATAGAATTGAATTATGATATAAATGATAAAGAGGACTATGCCCTGGTGAAAGTAGTAAAATCCTTTAGACCGTATTTGGTAGGAGCAAAAATAATAGTTTATGTTCCCAATGTAACAACTAAAAACATATTCAGGCAATCTAAAATCACATGCAAAAGATGTAGATGTGTGAATCAAGTCCAATAATTTAATATAGAGATTCAGATTAATAAATTAGTTAGAGGATGGGGATTAGCCAAAATCATGGTAGAATCAAATTTGGATGTGATTCAAGTTGATCAAATTAATTTAGAATAATTAGTAGTAATCATTGAGCATTGTCCTTGGTATACTGATGTAGTCTATTTCTTAAGGCATATGAATTGATAATCAGAAAAGAACCATAAAATTGCAAGTGTCTAGATATGTTTTGATACATGATGATCTATATTGGAAAAATAGAGATGGCATCCTCTTGTTTTATTTATATGAGTATCAAGAAAATTCAATACTAAAGGAGTTACATGATGGAGTATGTGGTGGTCACTTTTCAGCAGGGACTACTTCTCACAAAATATTAATTGTTAGATATTATTGGCCATGTTTGTTTAAATATTGTTATGCATATGTCCAAAAATGTGAAGCTTGCTAGAAATTTTCAAGAAAACTCAAATACGATGGTTCATTGCCGTACAAACCTTTCTCCATTAAGGAGCCATTTGAGATGTGGGGTGTAGACTTCATTGCAGAGATTGCTGATAATTCAAGTGGAGGACATAAATGGATTTTGGTTGCTACTTATTACTTTACCAAATGGGTTGAAGTTGTACCCACAAGAAAAGAAACAAGCAAAGTAGTGATAAAATTCTTGATTGAGAATATATTGATGAGATTTAGTGTTCCATATAAGATTTTTTGTGGCAATGCCATGTGCTTTAGGTCAGAAGAGCTCTTTGATTTTTGTAGCAAGTATGGTATCGACCCATCTTATGCTTCCCCTTACCATCCTCAAGGAAATGGTCAAGCAGAGTCAAGTAACAAAAACATAATCAAGATCATCAAAAGGATGTTGGGTAATAATAAAGGAGCATGGGATTCAAAATTGACTCTTTCACTTTGGGCAGATGGGATTTTAATCAATAAATCAATGGGATATGTGCCTTATGAATTAGTTTATGGGAAGAAGGCTAGATTACCACTGAATAATCTTCTATCAGTATACAAATTTGTTAAGGATGAACAGTTAGACGATGGCAATTCCATGGAAGATAGGATGAATTAGTTTGCAGAACTGGATAAGATGAGAAGACATGCCCAAGAGAAGAACTTCAAGCAGCAACAGCAGGTCAAAACTCTATATGATAAAAGGACAAAAGAGAGAAAATTTTAGGAAGGAGATTGGGTATTAAAATGGATTACAAGATATCAAGACAAGGGAAATCGTGGAAAATTTGATGCCTTATGGTTAGGTCCTTTCATCATCATTGGAAAAGGAGGTGAGAACTCTTTTTTTTTTAGGATACAGAAGGCTACTTTCAAGAGCTCCCAGTGCATGGTCAGTATCTAACAATATTTTTCTCCTAAGGATATTAAGGAAATCTCTTACCTAATCTAAATTATGGATTATGTTTTTCTTTTCCTTTTTGTATTTTTGCCATGGTCTTCTTCCAGATTGAAATTTGGAATCTTGATATGCTCATTAGGAGCATACATCCCCAGAAAGAGCCACTATTGACACTCAATTTTTCAAATTGAATATCTTAATGTCATATAAGCATTTCTCATATTATAAGAATAGTTACTACTGATTATGTTTCATTGTAAAAGGGTTGTCACAAATATGTACACTCAAAAACCCTAGAATCCAATCCTCCATTGGCCAACATCAAGGTAACATTGGGATTTTGAGTTTCAGTAGTGTTGTCATGTGTGTGGGCAAGGGGTTTCCATAGACTAGTTTATGACATCTTGATACAAATAGCATAGACAATGTATCCCACATTGGTGATGCGCAGTGCTACACTTATGATTTTATATGTTAGTGCTCACTTATTCACTTTCCAAAGGCACATCACCTTTTGTTGGAGGGCACATGTGCATGGGGTTAAGCTGATGTGGAGCCAATTATTGACTTTGGTATGCCCAAAAGAAGATGAAGACAAATTTTGGAAAGCCAGAGATGAAATAGAATTTCAAAATGGCACGAGAAGACAAATCAGAGGATTCCATGTGGCACTTGTTGACAATTGGCTAAGGACCAGGTCAGGCTAATAGTTATGTGTACCTTTAGTGGTTTAGTTTGGGAGTTAGAGTTGGCAGTCCTGAAGTTATGAAGGGGTTTGGCTAACGGTGTGTGTGAATTTGGTGGTTATGAAGGAGTGTCAATGTTGACGGTTATGAATTTATTTCATGGTTTAACTGACAGTTATCATGACTTCACAAGGTCAAGCCCATGGTTTGTAGTGGTGGTTACAAAGTTACTAAATGATCAGGTTGGTGGTTGGTGCAACTTCGGTGGCTAAGTTGGCAGTCTGGGATGAAGGTTACGAAGATACGAAATGACTTAATTGGTAGTCTGTGTAACTTCATGATAGTGAAGGGCCTAACGGTTTGCAGAGCTTCACAAGAGGAAAAGGATGTAACCACTGACATATTCTAAAGTCCCAACTAGCCATTGCATAACTTCACAAGAGGAAGGGTATGTTGAAGATCAATGAAGAGAATCCACGTGGCTATACTAGATAAATAAATATAGATACAGATTCACAAGGATATAATCTCATTCACCAAGTGTATACAACAATATTTCAAATGATTTTTTAAATTCCATTGGTCATAGATATATTCATCCAAAGTTTCACGGAAATATTTTGTTGGATGAACAGATGAAGATTGCGAGGATTGGGAGCATTTCTCAATATTTTAAGATTTGTATTATAACTATCTATTTCAGTTGCTGATTTAGGATTAGGTTTTTGTCATGAAGGGATGCATTGGTTTGAATATTTTTTGCATCCCTTGGATTATATATTTATAGGGATTCCAAGATTATGTGAGAAAAAAGAGAAAAATTAGAACTTTCATATAATAGAATTAGATCAACAATTGCAAACATGAACTCAGATGTACTATTTTTTCAATATCAATAAAAGATAAGTGTTTTTTTGTCTCACTTGTGGTAAGAAGTTCTAATTCTTGTTCAATTAGTCCCTTGGATAAATCTATTTCATTAGATTGCCTCACTGTGCAACTCTTATGTTATTTTGATTTCAAAATTAGTTGCAATCAGAGCATCAGTTAGAAGGATTGGTTTTCAAACCTCTCTCTATCTTATTGCTCTCTCAGAGTTAGAGTTAATTTCAGTAAGACTAATTATAAATATATAGTTTTAAAATCACAATTCATACAAACGCCTTTGAGGGGATGGTCTTGTTTCTAATAACAATTTATTAAAATTGTCTCCAAGGTTGTACGTAGGATTTAAAGTGAATTGACTCTATTACCCAAGTAGAAGCAAGGCAATGATATTATCAAATATTGGATATAGTCATTTGGTTCATTGTTGAAATTTTTGGGATATTCTATTCTGCATTCATTCATTTTAAAAAAATTTATCAAACATTCTTGCAATTAACCAAAGTATTCAAGTTTTTGTAGCATTCAATATCCTATGGTTGTGATATTCACAATCACATTTATCTCAAGATTTCACTTGATAACTTGAGAAGGATACCTAAGTTCTATAGATTTGTTATCTTCTATAAAAATCCTTCAACCAAAAAACTTGGTTGAGGTATAGGCCTGCCATCCTTGGTTCTGCAGAGACGGAATTGTAGATGTTTCAACCTTGCCTTTGGTTGAAACTTGTTAGTTGGCCAAATCAATTGGGTTTCCCAGCATTGGACTGGCAAGTCCATAGGAAAACCAGTCTGTTGATTTGAGAACCAACACATCCTATTGAGATTAAAGTCTCAAAGGGTGTAGTTGTACTATTCTATTTACTCTGATGATTATGTAGGTCTTCACGACCTCAATCTTTTTTATAGGACTACCATCTTCCTTGTACTTGTAGGACCCTCTTTTGTGTCTCAATCCTATTTATAGGACTAAAGAAAAATATATCGATATATGTGTAGGGCTGAGAGGTCTCAATATTTTTTATGAGACTACCTTATATTTGAGTACTTGTAGGGCCAAGAGGCCTTAATCCTTCTTGTGGGACTATAGGGTATGATTACGAATGAAACTCTTACTAAGAACCTCAAGATAGAAGCTACCTAGAACACCTCTGAAAGTATCATAATCTTTATGCAAGGAAGATCCTAGTGGTTTCCTAGATCTCCTAAAGAACACTCACCATGTGTATTCCCTTGGATGCAAAGCATGAAAGTGGAATTATTGGAGACTTGTAATTTGAGCATTGACTTCCCTATTGATCTACAACATGCATAGTCCTCAAGCGGATATCAAGTTGTGGGAAAAGGTTTTGATCACTAGTTGATTCCTTAGGTAGATAATGTGCTTGAATTGTCTTCATTGTGACTTGACCTCATGAGAAACATTTGTTAAACATACACATTTAAATTTGGTTACTACAAGTCTTTTTTCCAAAGAGATCAAATTTGTCACTTGTTGTTCCCACAAGATTGCCTTGTCTCTTGTGGGATTATTTCCTCACCATTCCCAAAAAGCTCCAAAAATTATCCAAAACGCAATTCAAGGTATACTTACTATAGTCACTACCTTGCTTGGTAGAATCCTAAACTTTGTGCTCCCCATCACTCTAAGAGATTGAAAAACTTGGACTTATGACCAATTCAGCGAATAGCTCGTGTACATCAAGAGAAGAAAGTTGTAGAATGCAAATTCAAGGATCATCAACCTACCCTAACTATAATCAAGGAAGAGACTAAGTATCAAGACAATCTTGAAAGAGTGACCTACAACACAAAGATCATGCATTTTTTAGCATGCTTTCAGATAAATTATGCATTTCTTAGCCTTTAAAGAGAGTACTAGCTAGCTCATAGCACAACATATCCTTTTTATTCTCACAAAAGTGTCTCATAATTATAGAATCTTAGATCATCCCTTAGGTGCATTTACATCACCCCCTTAGGTAGCCTCACTTATATCAACCCAAAATCATCCTTATCCAAAATTCCAAAACATCATCAATCAAACTTTCCAAACATCCACTTAGTGTCACATCCTTTTGAGTTACTCAAATCCTTATCCTAAAATCATCTTATAAACCTCACCCTTTCGACTAAGCATTATCTAGGGTAGCTAGTGTTGGCAAGTTGTCTATACTGAAGTATATGACTTGATAGAGTGTTTTCATTATGGAAACAAAGTCATATAGTAGTTTGGAGTCAGCGCACTTAGTGTAAAGATCAGAATTCAGTTAAGTGTTGAAGACTGGATAGTATACAGAGTTCCAGCAGCTCAGAGCATCAGTGCACATGTGTACGGATGAATTATGGTATGCATCCTAGAAGTTAAGTTTTTTAGAGTATACTTATTCTTAGTCTATGTGTGCACAAGTAGATATGCAAAGATATGAAAGTTATAGTCAGTTGAAGTTGCACAACCAATGTGTGCTAGCAGAGAACAAAGCATGGAGCCGATAGTTAGCATTTTGATTTGTGATTGTAATGTAATATTATTAAGGTCATTAGCCTATTGTATTTAGGTTTCTAACATGTTTATATTTGTAATTTTAAGGATTCTTAAGCCAATTCATTTGGAAGCATTGTTTGTAATTAGTTATAGGGCTGACCTATTTACGTATTTTGTATGAGTGCATAAATATAAGGTGTGCCCATTGTATTCGGTATGGAAGTTGTAATAGAGTTGTGATAAGCAGAGTAGAGGTATGCAAAGTCAACATAAGATGTATTAGATCTTTGCTAGAGGTCAAAGCATCAGCTCACCAAAGGAACTGATTTGACAAGCAGTGTCACAGTGAATAGTTCACCTGCAGATATAGTGTGTATCTAAATTAGAAGGTTGTGGCCTTCACCATTTGAGTAGTGAGCTCTAGGACAGTGAGTCCACTCCCCTAATAGGGATCATTAGAAAAGACTCCTAATAGGGTCCAACCCTTAAAAAGGTCTAATGTACTTAAAGCATTGTAAAGCTACTCCTAACAGGGTAAAGGATCTTCTAACAAGGATCACAAAACACTAGTGCAGAATATTAGTGGGTATCAAGTCCCACCAGGGTTTTTACCTATTTGGGTTTCCCCATAACCATATTGGTGTCATGTGTTGATTTCATGTTTCATGATTATGTGAATGCTTAAATTCAGTACTTAAGCATTTAAGTTCAGCATAAAGATTAAAGTAAAAAGTTAAATTACAGTGAACACTGATTCACCCCCCCCCCCCCCCCTCTTAGTGTTCCCATTCCTAAAAATTGGTATTAGAGCTCTGGTCCTCAGCAAAGAAGTTTAACCACTTGAGGAGATCATGGACAAAGAAGATATGAAACATCTGAAGAAAAATCTTAAAGCCGCTCTTGAAGATCTGGACAATTCGGAAAGAGAAATTGAAGAACTAAAAGAAAAAGTCAGTGATGCTCAATTAGTTATCAAAAGACTAAGAAAGGATTTGAAAGGACGCTCTAATAGTGAACTTGAAGAAAAAGTCAAGAAGTTGAGTGAAGAAAATGCATCCTTATTAAGTCAACTTGAAGAATTTGATGACAAACTGATGAACAATCAAGATGTCTACAATGAACAAGTCAAGGAGAACCTTCAACTCAATGAAGAACTAAGGGAAACTAACTTAGAAATCTTGGAGCTAAATAATATCAAAGAAAGCTTGGAATCTGAATTGAAAAAGACAAAGGATCATATTGACAAATTACACACCAGTGCTAATTTGGTAGAATCTCAGTTTTATGCAAGAAGAATCAAAGGAGACACTAGCTGCATTGGATACAATCAAGCACAAAATCAGATTGACAATATGCGAGCAAGAAAGGATTCATAAAAGAACTCTGCTGATGATGAGAAGACTGAAGATCAAACCAAAGACAATGGTGGTCCTCCTAAGAATGAGCGCAAGCAAGTAGAACGCACTTGTTTTGCATGTAACAAGCATGGACACATTGCAAGAAACTGTACAGAGGTAGGACCTTTTAATGGCTACTATTTTTCATGTAATATATTTGGTCATAGAGCTATGAATTGCAAGACTAGTAAGAAGAATAAGACTTAGCAAGATCAAAGAAATCAGAATCAGACAAATGTTAGAAGTTCTCAAAATGTTACATGTCAGATATGTAACTATAATGGTCACTCATCTAGAACATGCAGAATGGTGACTCATGTTAATGCACCAAGGAATAATAGACCTCCAGTCATTTGTCACTTTTGTAACAAGGCTGGAAATATCTCAAGGTTCTGTAGATCAAGGATGCAAGGTCAGGAAAGCCCTAAAAAGACCAAAGAACCAATTTTGGATCCTAAAGAAAAAGTCAAGTTTGTGAAAGCCTCAGAGGATGTGAGCTTGATTTGGTCAGAAGGAAAGAAGGACAAAGCTAATGAGAATGTATTGGATGCATCCCCAGTGGATGCACCCTCTACATCTTCATGAATGGCCCTCAAGGTCATAGGGGGAGCTAATTTAGCTCTAGACCCCTACATGGATGGTATACTCATCCTCAAAGTATGTGCCTTTGGACTTAAGCTTTTTGAGTATATAGGAACCTTTGTGTAAGAGTGCACATGCTAATTGTTAGCTGAGCTCGAGTTTGAAACTTTGAAGTGATGACCTGGTTTATGCGACATGCATTAATGGCAGATTTTTCACTTTAAAGTACACAAAAGTCATTTGATTGCTCATTACATTCAAATTTAGAGTGATAGGAGAGCAGAAAGAGCCTTGGAAGTTTTTATGAAGTCTTGGAGATTGAATCTATCAGAGATTTATTGTAGTTATCAGTGCATTTGATCGGTTGTAGTAACCCTAGCTCGTTGCACCGATTCAAAAGCCATCAAATCATCTCTAAGTTTAGTTGGAAAGCGATTATCAAGTAAGTCATGGTCACTCCCATAGTTTTTGATTTTTCTAAAAAGAAGAGATACATATTCAAGAGGCACCCATTTAAATCCACCCTAGATGATTTAGAAGGAGCTTTCTCCCGCACGCCTATGGGCGTCATGCATGTGGAAGACATAAGGGCTTACATCTACTGTAAGAAAGAGCTTGTTGGACTAGATAGGTTAAGGGTGCACATGGATACCATGTTGAAATAGGATAAAACATTCATGGATGAATACGCCAAATGGAATGATCACCCTATTGTTGAGTATGCTACGGCATATGAATTCTATGAGACAGAATGGATAAAGATCTTATTGAGCAGAATCCATTATGATTTGTTTTGGATTGGAGATGTTCCAGTTAGAATCACAAATGACTTAATTCATGAGATGACAGGCCTCTCTAGAATAGGCGTCATCCTTCCTGTGGGCAAGGATGTCAGGAAAATGGTAGAACAAGTATGTAAGTCAAGGAGCGATAGGCGCAGCATGACCATCAAGTCTATTGAGAAAGCAGACATCAAATTGATGTCAATGATATTGGGTTATAGGTTTCATCACACTAGTAGAGTGAATAGTGTGTCTGCGGGCACTATTCTTGCAGCTATCAGGCTTGTGAAGGAAGAAGATGGGGAATTCAACTTGTGTGAGATCTTGTACACATAGTTGATAGATAACATCAAGGCCATCAAGCATGATAAAACAAAGATATTCAGGTTTGGGTCCCTAATCATCTATATGTACCTTCATATAGTTGGAAGAGTTTCAGATTTGTATTTGGACAAGTCCATTCCTACCATGCCTCAGATATCCAACAAAGCATCCACATAAAGCACACTAAGAGATTACATCACTTTGGAATTGAAGACTTTTAGAGCTAAGATGTAGATGAGGTATAGGATTCTAGAAAGCATTGTAGAGAAATATAAGGATACAATATGCTTTATGGTGGAGACTGATACTACATGTATGGAAGTTGTTGAGCCTAGAACTAAGTAGATTCATCCACTTGGGTATGAAGTATAGGAACAAGTTCTTGAAGCTTATGCACAAGTACTTCTACCATCCCCCAAAGATCCCAATGAACCTAGGTGGGGAACCTATGAGGAAAAGACCAGAGAAGTTGATGCAAAACTTAACAGTGTAGCAACTAAAAGAAAAGTTGCAAAGGTCACTTCTAAGATGTTGAGAATTCATGGTGTGTCTCAAGTAGACCTTGATAAAACAAGGGATGAAAAGATTTCCCTAGAATTGAAAGGCGCAGCAGCAGAGGAAGAACAAGAAGATCCTAAGCTAAAGAAGATAAAAACTAAATCAGATGACAGTCAGAAGGGTAAAGAAGATAATACTCCTTCTACGCCCATAAACATTGTTGATCTTGCCACTCCTCTGGAGTATAAGCCTATATTCAAGAGGAAGAAAGAAGCTAGCACTAGTCATCCATCCTCGTGAGCACTAAGGAGTAAGAAAAAAATTCAAACACCTCCTAAGGTAGGATTCAAACCAAGCCTTAAAGTTTTGAATGCAAGAATTGTTGATGACGGTAGAATTGATCAAGTAGAGAAGTATTATGACACATAGAGTGAGATTGACAAATCAGAAATACATAGTATGATTGTCAAACACATGATCAAGTTCAAGAAGACAGTCCTTGAGTTGAAAACCTTCATTCCAGATAAAGTATGGGATATTTTAGAAAACGTAAAGAGACAAGCAAATGAAGAAGATCTAAGGATTAGAGAAAAAGTATTAGAAGATACTCTTCCAGTATGTTCTAAAGAAGAAGTGACACTGATATTAAATTTGGTGAAGCCACACTTGAGGAAAAAGATGAGAAATATTCATATTATGAACAAAGACTATGAGCTGATAACGAAGGAGATAGAGAAGGCCTTTGAAAAGGTGTTATTGGAACAACAGATAAAACCACCTACTGTGCCCATCACTCATGCACCTAGTAAACAAGAAAAAGAAGCAAAGACCTTCAATATACCAGTGACAGGTCCTCAGGACTCAATGCCCATAGAAGAAACTCAAACATAGGCAAACAAGTCTGCACCCATCTCAGAATCTCATGAAGGTAGCACCATCATCATAGATAATGTGGAGATAGCCATGGCAGTTACTAATAAGGATTTGGACAAGTTTGAGGAAGCATTTGTTAGTACTGAAGAAGCTGAAATCTTATGCAGCAATACACCTCCCACTCAGCAAGAAGAAGCACTCATAGAAGATGTATTTGATAAGAGAGAAGAAGAGATAGAAAAGAAAGAAGAAAATACTTCTGTTGATCTTGCAAAATTAAAACAAGTGATGGATAGCACTCCCATCACTCCCTCCTCAGCATTGTTGTCAATTTTGACACTTGACACAAAAAGTTTAGACTCCTAGAAAGAAGAAGACCCGATTAAGTTCAGCATCCTGGCTATGGAGAAGGCAAAGAAGAAACAAGTTAAGAGGAATCCTCTCCTGATAGAATCGGTGAATATTTTGAACAATTTGCTGCCAGAGGATAAGAAAGTGTTAAAATTTCATTCAATTGATGATGTGAGTTCAGTCCTCTCATAGTTCAAAAGCAATTTTTCTAGCCTAGAAGAATTTGTGTCCATAGTAGCAGAAGAGAAGTACTTAAAGAAGAGACTGAATGAGTTGATGAGAAACTTTGCACTAGACTTGAATTCTCTTAAGTCTAGTCAAGAATCCTTGAAATAATTTGTTGATGAAGGAAGGAGGATCATTGCAGCATGCATGGATCAAGACAAACTAACCAATGATCATTTCAAAAAGATAAAAGAGGCAGAAGCTTTGAATGAGAAGGTGAAGAATTCAGTGACAGACACATCCACTGATGTGAACATGTGCAAAAATATCTACCAAGGACAGTTAGACAAGATTGAGAAGGAAGAAATAGAGATAACAAGGATAAGGTCCAGACAGACTCAGTTGAGGAATGGTCTTGCACCCTCTTTAAACATCCTCAATCAAAATTTAAAGGAGATTGATGCCACCATGGTAACTTATGATCATGGTCCCATCAGTGACTTGGAGAAGATGGAGAAGCTTCAATATGCATTATGTGCCCATCTCTAGATAGTTAACTCTCTAGTAACCTTTTGGAAGAAGGAGATCCAAAACCTCAAGCTTGCATATCCAGATGTTTTCCCTCAATGAGTATGTATAGATACAATTTTTTGATGCACTCTTTTCATTAATGTCAAACGGGGAGTTGTGTATAGAATATGGAGTATATATATGTATAGGGAGATATAAGATTATGTATAAAAATGTATAAAAGACAAGTAGACAAAAGTTTTTGTATTAAGGGACAATTAGCAACTTGGCCATATTCCTTTGTTGCCATCAATGACAAAGGGGGAGATTGTTTGAAAGTTGTCTATACTGAATTATATGACTTGATATAGTGTTTTCATTATGGAAACAAAGTCATATAGCAGTTTGGAGTCAGCGCACTTAGTGTAAAGATCAGAATTCAGTTAAGTGTTGAAGACTGGACAGTATACAAAGTTCTAGCAGCTCAGAGCATCAGTGCACATGTGTACAGATGAATTATGGTATGCACCCTAGAAGTTAAGTTTGTTAGAGTATACTTATGGTTATTCTATGAGAGCACAACTAGATATGCAAAGATATGAAAGTTACAGTCAGTTGAAGTTGTACAGCCAGTGTGTGCCACCAGAGAACAAAGCATGGAGCCGATAGTTAGCATTTTGATTTGTGATTGTAATGTAATATTGTTAAGGTCATGCACCTATTGTATTTAGGTTGCCAACATGTTTATATGTGTAATTGTAAGCACACTTAAGCCAATTCATTTGGAAGCATTGTTTGTAATTAGTTATAGGGCCGACCTATTTATGTATTTTGTATGAGCGCATAAATATAAGGTGCACCCATTGTATTTGGTATGGAAGTTGTAATAGAGTTGTGATAAGAAAAGAAGAGGTATGCAGAGTCAGCATAAGATGTATTAGAGCTTTGCTAGAGGTCAAAGCATCAGCGCACCAAAGGAACTGATCTAACAAGTAGTGTCATAGTGAATAGTTCACCTGCAGATATAGTGTGTATCTGAATCATAAGGTTGTAGCCTTCACCATTTAAGCACTGAGCTCTAGGATAGTGAGTCCACTCCCCTAACAAGGATCATTTTAAAAGACTCCTAACAGGGTCTGACCCTTAACAAGGTCTACTATACTTAAAGCATTGTAAAGCTACTCCTAATAGGGCAAAGGATCTTCTAACAAGGATCACAAAACACTAGTGAAAAATATTAGTGGGTATCAAGTCCCACCGGGGTTTTTACCTATTTGGATTTCTCCGTAACCATATTGGTGTCATGTGTTGATTTCATGTTTCATGTTTATGTGAATGTTTAAATTCAATACTTAAGCATTTAATTTCAGCATAAATATTAAAGTAAAAAGTCAAATTACAGTGAACACTGATTCACCCCCCCCCCCCTCTCAATGTTCCCATTCCTAACAGCTAGTACTTTCCCTTATAGGCCTCATCATATTAATCCAAAGACTGGGCCGCATTAACAAGGATCTTGTCTTCTAAATATCACAAGTCTATCTAAGGATGAAAATCCCATCCATTTGATCATACACCAGGAAAAGAAACTCATTTCCCTTTTTACACTTAGTAGTCCTTATCTCTCTGGGAAATCCCCATCATCCTAATTAACCACCATCTAAATATCCTTTAGGTTCATCCTAGGTCTGCAATTTACCCTTAACCTTCCATCCTATCCCCAACTCTTAGTCTCCTCCTAGAATCATATTACACTCATTCATCATTGCATCTTCATTCCCCCATCTTAGGATTTGCATTTCATCCCTATCGATACATGATCAAAGAAGAGAAAGGATATGGATCTTGATCTTGTCACTAGTTCATCTAATCGCAATGATCCTAACAATATTATGGTGACATATGATCCACAACCACCATGAATTGAGAATATATGGGAGGATCCTAATGAAACACCCACCACAAGCTCCATGGAATCATTTATGAGTCATCTTGGCCATGCCCAAATGGTTAGCACAATCATAGCCCAAAATCATCTTGCCATCTTCGCTAACTACATGCAAGAGGGTACTCCCATATTGTCAAAAATTTAAGCTTTCAATCTTGCAAATCTTGTACACATCCTCATTGTACCTTCCATGTTGTTGTACAACAAATTGTCGATCCTAGTCACCAAGTAATCCAAGTGGCCTCGCCTATACCCCATCTTTTGCAATCTAGTGCCATCTTTCCCATAGTGAAAACAATGGCACATTTCACTCCCTTCTCCATCATGGGACCAATGCCTCCACCTGTGACATCTCTAGCCGCCAGTCAGGCATAAATCTCTGTACAAGCACCACCTCCACCTGCCATGAAAATTTATATGCAAGTAGTGCCTCCATTTTTTATTTCCCAAAGTTCCACATCAATGCCACCTTTTTCAAGGAGCCACACAAACATCGCTAGCTACTACATAACAAGCACTCACTCAAGCACCCGTTCCACTAGTGACTCATCTTGCCTCCACACAAGTATCTCTCCAACATTTCATCACCAATATGAAAGCCCAACAACCTTTTTACATAATAGGGATTCCACTTCCGAGACCCCAAAACCAACCATCCACATTGCAAATCCCCACCATCACTCCCACATTTCCGATTGTCTCCACTTCCCAACCTGCTATAGGAATGAGTTCTTCTTGGGGCCTTACTTGAGTGTAATGCATGACCTAGGGATATAAATGCAATCACACATCTCCAATCCCATCATCCCATGTATGACTATCCCATTTACAACACAACCACCACCACCACCTCAAACTATGTCTATTCCCACCTTCACCAACTATCTAGTCATCCCATCTTCAATTTCTCAAATTGTGTCTCTACCACAATAGTAGAGCTCTTCTCACTTTGTTAACTACCTTACATAACCACCTCCCATCACTAGAATCTAGGGACCCATTCCACCTCTAAGAAACACAGGGATGCATCCCACATTTATTGACCAAACACAAATCCAAGTGCATCAGCAATCCATGTCATTTCACCAACCTCCTCCATAACAATGTTATTTCCCTATGCAACAACAATATCCCCTCATCCCCTAGCAACAAAAGACAACTTCGTACCCCACACAACAGTATGCCTCTACACTCCAACAGCAATACCTTCCCCAACACCCATCACAAAACCCACTCTAATCTACCTACATAGCAGGGAAATCTCCTTTCCAAGTCCCTCAATATCTACCCAAAACCATCCATATTCACATGCACCCTCTGACCCCTTTTTAATGAGAGTACCCACTCCAACACATGCTAATTCAAATTGGGAAGAGATGAAGAATGCTCTCAAGGATCTCATGGATGGAATAGAAAGAAAGACCTTCAAGTTTGAAGAGGTTTGTGCTTATCCCTTCAATAGGTCCATCACAATAGTCCCCTTCCCCAAGCATTTCGAGAGGCCCAAGTTTGACAAGTATTGGGGGAAGAGAGATCTAGTCATCCATGTCATGGAGTTCTGCATGGCTTTCCAAGAGGTTTCTTACAACAAAAATTCTCTCATGCACACCTCTTTCCCAAAAGCCTAGGGAGAACCACTATTGAGTGGTTTTATAAAATACCCTATGGATCAATATCAAACTTTGCAAAACTATCTGAGAAGTTCGTAGCTCAATATGTGCACAACATCAAAAATGAGTTATCCCTTTTGGACTTATGTAATTCAAAACAAAAGGGAGGTGAGATTCTGGCTAACTATCTACAAAGATGGAAAAACTTCACTACGAGGCTGTCATACCAACCACCATAGAAACATCTCACAAAAATCTTCATTGATAATCTACACCCAAGGTTATCCCACTTCATGTGTATGAATTGCATACAAACCTATCAAGATATTAAGGGAAAAGGAATGGATATTGAAAAAGGCCTCTTGGGTGACAGTATCATTAGGCACTACAAGGAGAACCAACAAGATAGACCCAACAATGATTGCCCATGCTATTGGAATAAAAACCTGAATGCAGTTACCAACAGGGCCACTAATACCAAGCACATTCACGTTTTTGTGGTTGACCCTACCCCACCTACACATGCATGTCAACAATAAACACCAACCTACCAACAACCCATGAAACATTTCCAAAACCAAGTAAATCAAGCCAATGCTATATCAATCACCCAAGGAAAGAATAAATTGTGTCTCCAAAATAATCAAAAGTGCACATTCACCCCTCTTAGTGAACCTTTGGATGTGATTTTCTATCAAATGGCCAATGCCAACTTGATCATTTATCCCCAGACCCATCCATTCGATGAATCGACCCCCAAGGCAGCATGGTATATGATTAATGAGTATTGTGATTATCACTGTGTTAAGGGATATGCCACTGTGAAATGCATGAAGCTCAAGCATTATGTCCAAGATCTCATCGATAAAAAAGAGATCTTAGATGATGCGCCTACCCAAGCATCACCCAATGCTAACCTCCAAATATATCAAAATGTGTTTCCTCAACACAAAAGAGGCAAGACTGCGGCCAATGCTAACACACCACCCAAAAACCAAGGAAAGGGAAAGCAAGGTGACCATGCTGATGGAAAAGACTATACAACTACCCATATCAATTATGATAAGTTTGTTGGCTACATCTCCTAGGTAGAACCCAGTATCAATGTCATACATGTCAAGGGTGCATAAAGTCAATGTGTGGTCACCACCTGTAGAGGTTGAATCTCTATTATCAGTGCTAGTGCATCTTCCACATCCAATGCACAATATGACCTCCTGGAACACCTTGGGAATACCCCTGCCTAAATCTTCATTCTTGACCTTCTTCACACATCGACCATCCACCAGGAAATCCTCAAAAAATCCCTCCAAGAGGTACGTGTCCCAATAGACATTAAGACTATCTAGTTTGAGAACCTCATGGGGCATTTGTTCACATCTTGTGTCCTTTCCTTCAAGCCTTCTGATATGCCATCTATTGAACATAATCGCAACCTCCCACTTTGCATCACCATTATGGTAAATGACTTTGCAGTCAAATGGGTCATGATACATAATGGTTCAGCCCTCAACTTGTGCACACTAAAATTAATCCAACAAGTGGGATACATAGAGGTTGACATATCACATGAGGCCATCACCATTAAGTCCTATAATAATTTGAAGCATACCTCAGAGGGTACCATTTTCTTTCCCACCAAGTTGGGCCCAACAATTCAAGAAACTATCTGCCATGTTGTTGATCTTGATCTTCCCTACAACATCCTTCTCCACCTATCACCAGTGCATCAATAATAGGGGCTAGGGTGAGTACAACTTAACTAATGCCTTCGTAGTAGGGGCCTTGCCACTCAATCCACATACCCACTTGGGCACCTATGTCACCAAAGAACACTCCCACACGAGGAACCTGAAGTAAATAAAATGGGCTCATCCACATTCCTATTACATGATATTCTAAACAATCAGGAAATGGATCTAGATATCAATAGATAGTTGTACAAAGATCCCCCACCTCCTGACACTAAACTTCTCAGGCACTTCAAGGACAAATATCCCATGGCACACAAGTGGGCTACAGAACAATGGCACTATCAAAGTAGAGGTCTAGGACCCAAAGAAGGTGGCATGAAAGACCCATTGGAAGCATCATAAAACCCAAGACATAAAGGCCTTGGATTTAACACCCCTTTCCTACATATACAAGGTTGCAATGCCAAAGCTGGGGACACCAATTTTCCCAATGTTATCCTCTTGAATATCCAGGATGAAATTGTGGAAATCCAAGATATCCCTGAAGAGGAAGTGAATAAATCCTACAATGGTGTATTCGATGATGAAATCTTCTTGGGAAAGTCTATCCTCCATCAACTAGCCATCAACCTCATCGATCTCCCACTGGTCCACCTCAAACTCATAGAATGGGACCAACCAAGCATTACACACATCGATGAGTTCTAAAGTGAAGAAGCACTCCTAAGATTTATGGGAGCATTAGAAAAATAGCAAGACCAGGGGAATGAGTTAGCACATGTCTATAAGCTGGACCCCAAGGGATACTTTGGGGAAGAGGAAGGCTTTATCCGCAAAACTAAAAATGAAAAAGAAAAAAATGAGTCTTTTTGTGAAAACCCCTCTAGGGCACGTTCTGACTCCAAAAAAGTAAAAACAAGGGGTATATCTTCTATTGAAAACCTATCTAAGGCGCTAGAAGATGAAGACTTGCCTCTTCTCCCCATCCATGATTATAGACCTAATAATTCCTCCATACTCATAAAGACACCAAGCCTGTCAACTTGGGAACTGAGAAATGTCTGAGAATAACAGACATTGCAACATCCCTAACTGAGGGAGAAGAAGTATCTTTCACTACACTCCTTCAAGAAGCTATGATAAACTTTGCATGGTCATATGCTCACATGCAAGGGTTGGATCCAAACTTAGTTGTTCATCACCTTGCAGTGGACCCAAGCACAAAACCAGTCAAATAGAAGCTTCGCAAAATGCATCCCAAGGTAGCCTTATTGGTTAAAGAAGAACTTGAGAAACTCTTGCAAGTGAAGATCATTCGAGCCATTGATTATTCAAATTGGATCTCTAACATGGTACCAGTGTCCAAGCCATCAAGGGAAATAAGAATCTTCACGAACTTTAGAGACCTTAACAAAGCATGCCCAAAAGATGATTTCCCCCTATCAAACATAGACATGATCGTCAATCTCACAACTAGTCATGAGATGGTGTATGTCATGGATGATTTCTTAGGGTACAATCAGATTTGCATAGTAGAAGAAGACCAATAGAAGATGACATTTACAACAGCGTGGCATACTTTTTGTTATAATATGATGTCATTCGGGTTAAAGAATGCATGAGCTACCTATTAGAGATCAATGAAAGCCATATTCCATGACATGATACACAAGATACTTGAAGACTATGTGGTGATAATCTAGCCAAGTCAAGAACATAGTTGGAACACCTCGAGATTCTTGAGCGTGTGTTTGATCATCTACATCATTATGTCTTAAAGCTAAACCCAAAGAATTATGTCTTTGACGTAACATCGGATATGTTATTGGGGTTTATTGTATCATGATGAGGAATCGAGATTGATCCCAAGAAATTCAAGGCCATAATGGACATGCCTCCTCCCTGAATACTCAAGCAACTAAGGAGTCTATAAGGAAAACTACAATATGTTTGTAGATTCATATAACAGATGGTTGATAAATGTTAACCATTCACACACCTACTTCACAAAGATACTAGCTTCAAGTGGGATCCAATCTATCAAAGGAGTTTTGAGAAGATCGAGGAATACCTAGCCAACTCACCCATTCGCGTGTCACCAAAACTAGGACACCCTCTCATCTTTTACATTTCAGTAACCACTACAACACTGGGGGCACTGTTGGCCCAGCTTGATGATAATGGTAAGGAAAGAGCCATCTACTACATCAGTCGCACACTTGTCGGCTATAAGTTGAACTATTCACCCATGGAGAAGGCATGTCTTGTAGTGGTTTCTACCACTCAAAAGCTTCGTCATTACATGCTCAGCCACACAGTAAATATCATTTCCAAAGTAGATCCACTCACGTACGTACTTTCAAGAATGACACTTGCAGGTCGAATGTCAAAATGGGTTATGCTCCTAAGTGAATTCAACATCTAGTATATAGAAAATAAATAAATAAAGGGGTAGGTCATTGTCGATCATCAAGCAGAGGCCCTCTAGTAGATGCATATCTATTAGTAATGGAATTCCCTGACGAACATCTATGCATGATTAGAGAACATCCAACATGGAAGCTATTTTTTGATGGCTCTTACACATCTCATGGATCAAGAGCGAGAATCCTCTTTGTCACTCCCCAAGGACATTACATCCACAAATCATTCAAACTAGGATTCCCCTACAGCAATAACATTGCAAAATATGAGGCACTCATCTTTGGCCTCAAGATGGATATCCAATGGAATATCACAGAATTACAAGTGTTCGAGGATTCAAAACTCATCATCAAGTAGGTCCTGGATGAATTCCAAACTAAAGATGACAAATTGTTACCATATAAGGAATTAGTAGACAGGATGAAATAACAATTCCTAAGCTTACAATTCACGTAGGTGCAAAGGCTACAAAACAAAGCCACAAACACAATGGACACCATCGGGTCTTTACTAGAAATCCCTCAAGATTCAATGCAATATGAATTTTTAGTCAAGTAGCTACATACATCCGCTTACAAGAACACTGATTCTGAAATGTTTTGTATTTTGGTTGGTCCCCAATCCCCATGGTACCATGACATCCATGCTTATCTAAAAAATAGTATCATATCCCCTCACCTCACAAACACCCAGTGCTAGAACCTCATCCGCAGAGCTTCTCACTACACTCTCATAGCTAACACCCTATATCATCATGGATATCATAACATCCTCTCTCAGTGTTTAGATTCAAATGATGTCACCCTGGCTTTACAAGAGGTTCGGGCTGGAATTTGCAGTGCCCACATGAGTGGTATGGTCCTAGCAAAGAATATTCTTAGAAATGGGTACTATTGGACAATGATGGAACATGATGCTTGTGAGTTCGTACAAAAATGCCTACCATGTCAGCAACATGCGAATTTGATTCATGCCCAATCACAAGACCTGCATCCGATCTCACCACCTTGGCCCTTCTCATGTTGGGGCTTTGACCTCGTTGGTAAGATAACCCCCCTCTCCTCAAATGGACATAAGTATATCATAACTTCTACAAAATACTTCATGAAATAGGTTGAAGCAATTCTACTTACCCTTACCATTGACATTCAAATATCTAAGTTCATCTTGTACCACATCATCTTCTACTACAACATCCCTTCCACAATCTTCACAGATCACGACACTCCATTTGAAAACCAACACATGCAAGATATGTGTGTCAGAGTCCACATCCATCAACATTTCTCTAGTCCATACTTTCCCCAAGGGAACAGCCAAGCCAAGGCAACTAACAAAACCATTCTGAAGATCCTCAAAAAGGTTTTCAATGACTCTGGTCATGACTGGCACCTCCAAATCAATCCCACCCTTTGGGCATATTGTAATTCATTCTGCACCCCCACAGGCACCACCCCATACTCCCTAGTATATGGTGTCAAGGTCATCTTACCAATTGGGGTCAAGTTACCTTCATTACACATGTCCATGAAAAATTATATCACTGAGGAAGACTATCGTGTGGCACATCTCACCCAACTAGACTTGTTAGATGAAAAGTGATAGCAAGCTTATGATCACTTGGTTGTATACCAAAACTAGCTTAAGAGAAGCTACAACAAGAAGGTCCACCCAAGACAGTTTCAAGTGGAGGATATGGTCCTTAAATAGAATCAAAAAGTGCAAGCAGATTGAGAGAAGAAAGGAAAATTTGAACCTACTTGGTTAGGTCCTTATATTGTCACAACATGTTTTGGCTCAGGAGCTTACCAACTCTCTACACTTGAAGGTGAGCCCCTGAATGATCCTATCAATATCATCCATCTAAAGAGGATCTATGATTGAACTATCTCCTATGTATCTGAAGAAACCCATAAAAAGTGCAAAATATCCTGAAAAAGATATTTCATATGATTTTAAAACATGCACCTTCTCTCAAGAATGTTAGAGATGGTTATGCGCTAAACTAGGTCGGATATCAACACTTCCACATGATATTTTATTGCTCTTTTAGTCATGGCCAAATCTATTCAAAGATAGTTTATTTGGAAAACTATAAATAATATTACCCTCAATTGTGATTTGGGAGATTTGGAATGAGAGGAATAGGAAGCTCTTTCATTAAGGAAAAGCTTTAGAAAAGGAAATTCTTATGAATAAAAAGGAAGTAACTATAGAGGAAATTATAAATTCAAACATATATGCCCAAGGACATAAATCAAGTTATTTCATAGGTTGGGATGATAAAATGCAGAAGAATTGGTTTGGTTTGAAAATCCCTCCAATAGTTGGTAACAAATGTCAATTAAATAAACAAGATAGAAAATATTGCAAATGGCATCCCCCAAGTCAAGGTTGGTTCAAACTGAATTTTGATAGGGCTTCTAGAGGTAATTCGGGCCCCTCTGGAGTAGGGTGTTTCATTCATTCATGTCAAGGCAAGACAATAGTGAGATTATCAAAATCTTTGGAAGAAGACGCAAATAATATAGTAGAATTTAAGGCCTTAGTGGAGGGATTATTTCTTTGCAAAGAATTGGGATTGGGAAAGGTGGAAATTGAGGGCAATTCAGCCATAACCATAAATGTAATTCGAGAAAAGAAAATTACAAACTGGAAATTACAGGCTATTTTGGACAAAGCAGTGGAACTTTTGGAAAATTTTGAAGGTGTCACAATGAACCATATTTATAGAGAAGGTGACATGTGGGCAGATGAACTGGAAAACTTAGGAGCTGACGGGAAAATGTTTAGACAGATATTCAAGCAGTGGTGTAAAATATTCTTGAGTTTTAAGACTCCTCTCACTAGTCCTGATTTGTATAAAAATAAATTATCCCAGTAATGGAAAATGGGATGGCTAAATATTCTACTGCAATTGTAATTTTGTAATTATCTCAGGGGTTGGTCGAATCCTCTTCTGCAGTTGTAATTTTTTAGTATCTTGTATAAAATGGCAAAGAAATAAAATATGTTACATTGATAAATTAGTTCTTAGCCATATCATATTGGTCAAAGTACTCTCTGATCAAGCTTAACTCATTGAGATGGAATGGGAAGTGAGGATTCCTTTGAAGTAGAAGATCGGGAAGAAGATGATGATGCTGAGGTAAATCCTATGCAGTCTAAGACAAGAACTTAGGCAGATTTGGAGGTAGAAAGGCAAACTTGACAGGGACCACAGATAGATTCTATAGAATAAAAGACAATTGAAGATAAGATTTTTTTATATTTTCTAAGACAATGTTGTTAGAGTCATTTTTAAATAGACTTTATTTAGCCTCATTATCTTTAACAGCTTATGGTTGTATCATTTTGACATATTTTGACTAGTTGAAATCTCCATAGATGTGTTGTTTCACACATTGATTCTATGATCTTAGCATAATTTTTTTGTTGTAAATTTTAAATTATTATCTTAAGTATTAATATAAAATCTTTCAACTCTAACCCCTTATTTATCAAAAAAAATGTACATATAAAATATAATAAAAAAAATACTATATTTATATAAATACAAGAAAAAAATAACACACACATAAAAAAAATGAAAACTAAGTTATTAATTGCTTCTATATACAATTTGTTCTTTCCATTTTCTAGACACTTGCAAACATATATTACAAATACCAAATTTTCATTCATGGGAATTAACCTTAATTTATTCTTCTTTATATATTTCCTCACTTACAATCACATATTACAAGTACCAAAATATAAACATCATATTTAATCCTTAAAAGCCAAGTACAGCCGTATATAAAAGATACAAAATTCACCCAAAAAATACTAAGTTTTTCAAAACTAAACTAAATGCAGTCTAAACAACTTTAAAATATAGACTAAATAAGTTGTGCAATTTGTACCATTTGGAGAGCACTTCATACTTGTATTCCTCCCCATTGGATCTCAGGCACCTTTTACTTAGCTCATTTTTTAATGCCATAGAGACCACTTCTCAGCCTTTCATTGGCATATGACATGTTCAAGACCACTGTTTAAGATGAAATCAACCTTAGTTAGACACATGTTTGCATTTCATTGTTTCAGCACTTTCGTGGATCTCATTTTTGGTTTTATATTATCCTTCAAGGTGCCGTAATATTTCAGTCAAATGTCAAATTTCATTACATTTTTATTAATTCATGAAGTATCAACCTGTAATATCAGCAGCAGGAGTGCTAGGGACGTCAGGAGAATTTTTAAGTTTCCCACTGAAGTCCAAAACTGCCGGCCAAATTGTGTGTCTCATTGATTTTGTTCATTGGTTTTAGTGTATTTTTAACAGTTTTGTTATGATTCAGTGAAAATAATTAACTTGTTTGATTTAACTAGTCCATCACAACGATTTTATCAATGTTGAAGTAGCATATACACCTTGGGAATCAATTCAATTTTCCCTTTCCGGTATCGCCGGCAAAAAATTCTTGTTTCTTGGCATTTGTCTTTAGTGTCCAGTCTCTACAGTGAAAAATGGCTGTCTTGTATAAATAGTATAGATTTGATCCTTGATTTCACTGCAGTCTACGCAGTATGAAAATCATGAGCTCTTTCATGGGTGTCTGAAAGTTATAACAATTGTACTTGGTTTTGTGCAGTTTTATCATTCTGAGTTGCAGAGATTTTGCAGAATTTGAAGATGGGTGAAATGGAAATGTTGTTGAAGCTTCATCCATGCATGGATGTGAGCAGTAGAATATGTATAGTTGGAGGAGGACCCAGTGGCCTTTCAGCTGCTTATGCTCTTGCAAAATTGGGGTATGAGAATGTAACTCTGCTGGAGAAACATCACACTGTGGGTGGCATGTGTGAATCTGTGGTAATCCAAGGTAATCTATTGTTGTCTATGTGATGGATACAAAAACTTTGATACAAGGTTTATGGTTCTTTGCTGTCTAGTATTCTGAGTGCGATTCAAAACTTTGATACAAAAACTAACACAGAATTTAATCTGAAAATAGCATCGACTAAAATTATAGATTGTAGAAATTTGATATCGTTGATGAGATATATATATGAGAAACAATGGATAATGACATGAACTTTTTTTTTTTTTTATAGTGATCAAAAAATTGTTGATGTATTTGTATTGATATTTTAGATTGTATTTAACAATCCATTATCATTCTCCCCTTCCTGATGATGGGTCAGATAGTTAACATGAATTTTCCACATTTTATATAATATTTTGAAAGATTTCTTATGGAAACGACTGTACATATTTCCCTACTGGCATTTCTGGCACACTCGACAATCCATTGCCATTCTCCTCTTTCTAATGATGGACTGTTAGTGGGATTTGAAAAACATACATGATTGATTTGGCAAAGCTATCTTTTCAATAATTCAATAGAGAAGCTATATAATTTATGGATAAAAATAAAATCGATTATCAAAACAGGTTAACTGCTAACAGGTTTAAATTTCATTAATGGGCATGAGATTAAAAGTCTTACTCCAACACCATGTTTAAAATAATTTGATGTTGCAGGCCGAATATATGATTTGGGTGGGCAGGTGGTGGCAGCGAACAGTGCTCCAACAATCACAAGCCTAGCAGAGGAATTGGGCAATGTAGAATTCCAAGACATGGAGTCTCACAAACTTGCTGTAATAGATTGCAATGGCGGCCAATTCGAAGATTTGGATGTTCAGGCAGATTACATGTCCATCATTCCTCTTACAATGAAATTCCAGGCATATACACACACACCTCTCCTGATTTCATTTATATCCATTGTTAAAACCTTGAAGTAAAAACAAAAAAACAATCTTTTGTTTATTTATTCTGCTCTCCTGCAGAGTATATCTTTTGTACGGTTTCCATTCACTTCAGAAAATTATATTAAATTTTTCACCCAATTGACACTTCTGGCAATAATTGCAAAAACCTTTCTTCAGGCCAAAGCAAAAGATTCCGGCCACATCGGAGTCCACTCTGTGAGCCGCCTAATGTCGGATCCGGCACCGGAATTTGTCAGAGAAAATGGATTGAAGCAGGGCATTCCTAAAGCTGTAGCATATGGGTATACGGCATCTGGGTATGGATTTGTAGAAGACATGCCTTATGCTTACTTGCACGAATTTGCCCGGACTTCCATGTTGGGAAAAATCCGGCGAGTGAAGGGCGGCTATGCGAGCATGTGGCAGAAATTGAGCGTGAAATTGCCGGCTGACGTACAGTGTGGTATTGAGGTGGTCAGCATCGAGAGGGATTCGAACTCTGTACGCGTCAGGACAAAGGATTTTGAGAGACAAGAAGAAAAGACAATGGAGTTTGATAAGATTATTATCTCTGGTGCAGCTCCATTTGCTGGGCTCGCCAAGGTTTACAGGTCAAATTCCACAGGTAATCTTCACGTCTATGTTTAATAAGTCTTTGTTCATTATTATTCTAATTATTTTTATATTTTTTTTTGGTTATGACAAATTGAAGTTCTTAGTTTTCTCATTTGTCTCATCTATATAGAAGTTGTCTCATTTGAATCTGCTAAATTTGTGAATTTGCCCAAGACAAATATGAACAGAACATAATATAAAATAGTTGATTATGAAGTGTATTTATTTATAAGACATGATTTGCATATTTTTTTAAAGGAAAAGGAATGTTATAAGACTACCTAAAGATCTGCAAGGTGAATATTACTATTAGATTATGAAATTAGTATTTAATATCAAATATTTGTGACTTTGAAGTAACGTAAAAAATGAGGAAGAGGGGAG
This sequence comes from Chamaecyparis obtusa, assembly GCA_027943335.1. Classification (NCBI taxonomy): domain Eukaryota; kingdom Viridiplantae; phylum Streptophyta; class Pinopsida; order Cupressales; family Cupressaceae; genus Chamaecyparis; species Chamaecyparis obtusa. The sequence goes on from BSBK01009958.1 coordinate 677,896, forward strand.
ATGGTGGACGGCGTTCTGTGCTAGGGCTAGGGCACGCATGCCCTAGTCTTGTTCTTTGTTTTATTATGCACGTGGGGGTTATGTGTATTGGGGGGTGACTTTTGGAGGGATGGAGGTCTCTCCCCTTTCGTTTTTCTGATTTTTTTGCTAGGTTCTGGTGACATGCGGCCCCTGGTTTTGTGGTGCAAGTCTCTGTCGAGCAGGGTGGGGTATTGGTTCTAGGCGCCCTTTTCATATTTCTTTTTGCTGGAAGTCATTTTTTTTGAAACAAGTGCAAGGTTCTTGTGTGGTGAGTGTTTTTTCCATGGGGTTATAGAAGCTCTCATGACTCACCTTGAGGTTTCTCATAGTATATGAAATATTGATGCTATGGACATTTCTGACCAAGCCCTTACGGTGCATGCAAATGTTAAAGATATGAATAAAAGTTGTGGAGAAGGTGATATCTCTTCGAAGGGATTTCAAAAATCAAGAAGGTGGATGGTTGGTTGGAAAAAAGTCAAGAGCGTCCAGTCATGGTTATTCAATCAGAATCAGTTGCGGAAGATATTGCATATTGGAGCAATCATGCTCTTATATTCAAATTTTTGGGGCTTCACCTACCTTTACCAATTCTGGAATCTTGGGCCAAAAATGTTTGGAACCCTGAGGTAGACATGGAAATAGTATTGGCATCCAATAATTATTTTTTGGCTATCTTCTGTTGCATGGCGGATAGACATAAAGCTTTTGAAGGAGGCCCATATTTCTTTAACTAGGTTGGGCTCTTTGTTAAACCTTGGCATGCGGGCTTCAACTCTACAGAGGAACTTCCCTCATGGGTTCATGTTTGGATTCATCTTCCAAGGCTTCCCTTAGAGTTCTAGGGAGATGATATTCTTCATTCCATCGGTCTTTTGCTTAGCAAACCTATTGGTCTTGCTACTCAAAATCAAGATAGAAAGGTAATCTCTTATGCTTGAATTTGTGTTGAAGTTGGTTTAAATAATCCATTACCAGATTCTATGGAAATATGTCGTGGATCCTCTTCTTGGATTCAATAGTTGGACTATGAGACATTTCCATTTAGATGTGGAATCTATCATGAATATAGGCATCTACAAAGGAAATGTCATAGATCTATGCTAGTAACATCAGCTAATGCCCCTTCCAATTCAACTCCTAGAGTGGATAAAGGGGGCTCCATTGTCGGAGGGTATTACCGATAAACATGGATTCATTCCTATCAAAAATCACAATAAGGGAAGAGGTCAGAAGAGGATTTGGATGGATAGATAGAATGATGGGATATCTAATCGGTTTGAAGTTTTAGATAATTTGGTTCATGAGGAGGGAATTCCAATCGAATTATCTCTAGGTGCTAAACTTTTGGGAGTGACATTGGAGGAGGATAAATGAAATAGTTAGCAGAATGCAGTCATAGCAGAGTAGAGGGATAGGCAGATGGACACAAATCTTACTTTGAAATATTCAATTATGGTATAGCCTAGTGAGACCCAAGTCTCAACTGTTGAGGTTAATGTGGTAGCCTCAGCATCACCTTCACAAAAGAGATCTTTAGAGCCTGGAAAGAGTAATAGGGATGTTCTTGCCTTTAGGCCTACAATATAAACCCCTTAAAATGGGGACTATAGAGAAACCTTCAAAGAGTGGACAAAAGACGGACCACGAGAAGGTGAAGATTATTGAGGATACTTTGGTTGAGTCTGGGTCTGTAAAACCAATTGATTCTCATTTCTCCCATCCTCAAAAATGATTGTCTTATCATGGAACGTAAGGGGGTCAAAAAACATCCCCAGACAAAAGGTTGTTTCCGATTTAATTATTTTTGATTCTCTTGACATTGTCTTCATTCAAGAGACTAAGTTATCACTGGAAGATATGGAAAGTAAAATTTCTAGGATTTGGCCATGTGGAGCTTGTCAGTATGTTGGGGCTTGGGGTAGTTTAGGGGGAATGGCCTGCTTATGGGATCCAAGAAAGATTGTTCCTTTGTGGTGGATTACCGATCGCTCATATATTTCTATGGTTGCCTCTTGTTTGGACTCAAGTAAAAGTTGTCTATTTTCCAATGTTTATGCTCCTACAACTCTATTGGGAAAATCATAGCTTTGGAATCATATTAAATATGTTTGGTCTTTGAATCTTTTTCTCCCTTGGATTTTAGTTAGGGGCTTCAATGTTGTTTGCAACTTGGAAGAGAAAAGAGGGGGTGTTGTTAGGCTACATCCTTCATCCATACTCCTCAATGATGATATTGAGCTTTTCAATGTTGTTGATGTGAAGTCAAATAATGACATGTTCCTCTGGAGCAACAAGAGAAGCAGAGTTGATGCAATCTCTAAGAGGCTAGGTAGATTCTTGGTATCCTACTATTGGGTGGGAGACAGATGGAATACTAGTTCTAAAATTTGGATTGGAGAGGCTCAAATCATTGGCCAGTCAAAATAACTATGGATACTTCTAGAACTTCAAAAAGGCCCTCTTTTAAGTTTTAGCTCATGTGGTTGTGGGACCCCTCTCTTCAGGACTTGGTCACAGATTGGTGGTTTGAGGGACAACCCTCTCATGGTACAACCATATATTCTTTTATTAAAAAATTGCAATATGTGAAGTATAAGCTAAATAGGTGGACTAGGAAAAGTTTTGGGAATTCACACTATAACAAATAGGTAGCCCAGACTCAATTGGATACTATTACTTGTTTGATCAAAGAACAAGGACTTGTTGTGGAGTTGAGTCAAAAGGCGGCTATGGTTGTCAAGGAACTGGAGGAGTGGGAGCTCAAGGAGGAGATATTTTGGAAACAAAAAGCTGGAATTGAATGGTTACAAGAAGGTGATAGGAACACTACTTCTTTTCATAACTATGTCAAGGCAAGGAGAACGAGTAATCTTATTTTGTCCTTAGTGTCTTTGGGGCGCAGGGGGTAGCTTTCCTCTTTGAGGGACATCTCTTAGGAATCCCATTTGTACTTCTCTACTTTGTTTAAGGAAGATTCTCTTCCTAGATATCAAAGAATAAATTTCTATTTGGGAGTACATTCCCCCTCTTGTCTCTAGGGAAACCAATGAGTCTCTCATTCGCCTTGACACACTACAAGAATTGGAGAATATTGTCTTTCACACGAAAAAATGGAAAAGCCCCTAGCTTGGATGGTTTCCCAGTTGAATTTTACCAGGATTTTTGGGAGGTTATAAAATGGAACCTTCTGGAGGTGGTTCGGGAATCACATAATAATAAGCAGATGTTAAAAGCCATGAATTGCATTTTTCGCCCTTATTCTTAAGATGGGAAATGTGAATAGACCTGAATAGTTTTGACCAATTACTCTTTGCAATGTGGTTTATAAAATTATCACAAAATTTATTGCTGAGAGACTCAAGATATGTCTCAAAACTATTATCTGTACTGAGTAGGGTAGCTTTGCTACTGGTAGACAAATTATGGATGGAATTGTGATTGTTGTTGAGGTCATTCATTATATGGCCACTTCTAAAGAGAAAGCCATGTTTATCAAGTTGGACATGGCAAAGGCATATGATAAAGTTAACTAGGCTTTTTTACAGAAAGTGCTTCGGGCTTTTGGAATTTTTTTAGGAAACTATTTTTGCAAAATGTGATGTCAATGGTCATGTGGATCCTAGTGATCTTACTATGATTAGGAATCTGAATCTTGGTGGAAATGGGGGTGGCCCTCCTACTAGAAGAAGGTTCAGACAGGTCAAGCAGAAAGATTTATAGATCTATGGAAAATGGTTCCCTCCTCCTAAGGGGACATTAAGGGTCAATATTGATGGGTCCTCTAGAGGGAATTCAGGGCATGCAGGAATTGGTGGTGTTGGTAGGGATTGCAAAGGAAATGTTTTCTTCTTCTCTATCTATAAGGGATGTCACTACAATAATATCATGGAGGTTATAGCTATTCTTTTTGCCATAGAAAAGGGTTTCTCTCTTGGTTGGAAGAGGATTGTTTGAGTCAGACTCTCAAATTGTGATTGATATGTTGAATACTCAATGTTTGGAGGAGATTAGTTGGCAATTGGCGGTGGTGGTTAAATAGATTCTTAATCTATGTTCCATATTGGATCATATTTCTTTCTATCATATACCACTAGAATGGAATAGGGTGGTTGATTGTTTGGCAAAATGGGCTTCAAAGAACCCAGGTGGATGGGATATGGATGATTGGGGCCCCTTGAGGCTAGAGCATAAGGAAATGTTGGACAGGGTAATTAATGAAGACGGAGTTGTCTAGTTGTACCACCTGTGGGTTTGGGGTTTCTTTAGTGTGGTTGATTATTTCTGATTTGGCCTTGGGCCTTTTCTTTGTACTCTTTGGTTTTCTTTGAATAAATTTTTTACCCCTCTTTTTTCAAGTTAATGTAAAAAAAAAAAAAAGTTTAATAGAAGAATAATTTATTTAATAAAGTTAGATTTTATTAAAAAAAATAAAAGAATTTATGTCAAATTTAAATTATTTTTGTTAGTTCTTTCTTCTTTTGAATTTAACTGTGTATATTTTATTTATCATTGATGTTTCAGTCATCGAATTTTTTGCTCTTGATAGATGAAATAATCAAAGATCGAATTTTTGTTAGTTCTTTCGTCTTTTGAATTTAACTCTCGATAGATGAAATAATCAAAGATTGTATTTTTGTTAGTTCTTTCTTCTTTTGAATTTAACTCTCAATAGATGAAATAATCAAAGATCATACCATCACGGTTGCCAAGTTTGCTCAACCTACTGACCTACAACCCTTTGATGATCTTGTTACAATGTGGAAATAATCTCCAAGATTTTTTAAAAAAATTAAAATATCATTAGAAAATAGTTTTGACTTAGGAGACCATGATGTAAATTATTATTGTTAACCATACATCTCTATTACCTTCTTTTATATCATGTTCTTGTAGGTAATAATTCTCAATTCTTAATTATTTTTTAGAATCATGTAATGTTTGTGCCCATATACCCTTATATTTAATTATAACTTGAAAAAAAAACTAATTATTTTGATTATCTTGCTCTCTTCATTCCAATGATGGATCATGGAGTGTAATCCAAAAAAATGATGCAAAAATCTTATATACAATTTAATCCAAAAACAAATTTATCTTGATATCATGGATTATGGAAATCTATTATCACTGATATGTCAAAATCACAATATTCAAGTAAAGATTATTAGTTTTCAAAAATTTCATGCTCTGAAATCTAATAATTATTTTTAAGGAGCTATTGTTTACTAAATAATGATGCATTTATTGAATTTGTCCTTTTGTAGGTGGCAACTCAAATTTGTTCAAGCGCAATAGCGTAGAAGAAGAGTTGTTCTCAAAAGTAAGAATAATTGATTACTATACAACAGTTGCAGAAATCAAAGGCCTTGATCACCTTCCTGTAGGATTCTATTATTGCAAGTCATATGTGGAGGATCCTAACACCATTGGTCATCCAGTGGCTATGCAAAAGTTTTATCAAGATACAAATATATTCTTGTTTTGGTCTTATGGTAACTCTATCGATATTAACAAAGCTATTGTAGAAAGCTTCATATACGAGGATGTCAAGAAAATGGGAGCCCAAGTAGAGTGTGTGATTCTTCAAAGATGTTGGACGTATTTTCCCCACATCACCTCTCAAGGTAATAAAAAGATCCTACCTAGTTTTAGAGGATTTTGTTTATGATACACGAGTTTCAATATTTTTTTGAGTTTCATTATTAGATTGTTTAGGTCTCCATATTTTCTATCTTTTATATATACAACCTCTAGTGTTGCTAGTTAAAATAACCGTATTATTGTTATAGAAATTAACACAATTGAATAGATGATAATACATACAACAAATGATGACCTTCATAATAGTCTCTTTTTTTTACTTGCAACTCTTCTTTTTAATTAAGATTTATTTTCCTCTTTATCTAAATTATTTGTCAATAATTAAATCTAAAATATTCATAATATCATACCCTTCACATTAATTCTTCACAATTTCTCATCCTCTTTTATGGGGATAACTTTTGAACTACTACTAGCTTGATTTCCACAAAGCCCATCCTTTGATATCCTTTTTCAATCACACTTCTACTTTTCAAGAAACTATCTTTTGCATCATCTCTAATATGAAGCATTTATACAATGGTATTATCTTGGGCAAATTCTAGTGATTGGTTGTATCCTTCTATGTTTTCCTTCCTTCCTACAAGGTCATCTCTTATTTGGATTGCTTCCACAACAACAAGATCTTAGTTAAGATGTGATACTTTATATTCTTCTTCATTGTAGTATTCTTATTTTACTATGGAATAAGAAATGGATGCATAGTAGACATAGAGGATTATTATAGCAAGAAAACATGCAACAAGCAAAAATAAAAGGAACTTTTGCATTATTTTAAAACAAAGCATAAAGTGGAGTGTCAACATCAATATTAGAAACTTGAGAGCTAAAACATGAGAATCTAAACAAAAATAGAATTCTAATAATTATCTAAGAGGGAAAAGAAAAATCTAAAAAATACTTTATAAAGAAAAAAAAAATTAGATGAAAAACATATAGACATGTGTATAATATAACATAACAATATATTCTTAAAACTCTTTGTTTTGATTCTTAGACAATAATTTTTTTAGCTCACATAATAAATGTTAAAAATGATAAAGCATTGTCACAAATTATTCAAAATCTTAGATTTATCTATTTTCCTTTTGTGAATTTGGCTTAAACATTGAATAATTATGTTAAGGTGACATTTTATGTGTGAATTGTGTAGACATGAAGGCTGGATTTTATGATAGACTAGAAGAGTTGCAAGGCCAAGAAAATACATATTATGTAGGTGGGTTGATGGCTTTCGAGCTTACTGAGCTAAATTCAACTTATGCCATTGATTTGGTCTACAAGCATTTTGGCTCAAATGCTCATAATCCTCCATTTCCTTATATCAAGGTGGTAACAATATCTAATTTTATTTTGAAGTATTTCATGAATGATTTTCCTTGGGAATCATATTTTAACATTAGATAAACATATAAACATGTGCAGAGACTATTTCCATTGTACCCATTGCAACAAAAGGGTTGTAAAACCAAAGAAGTGGATGAAATACTTGGTGTGGAATTTCCAAACTTGGCTACCATTGATGAGTATTTGCGTTTTTGGGCATCTAATAAACTAGTAGGACACAAGATTCTATATTCATGGATAAATGATGAAGGAAAAGTTATAGACAAGCGGACATACCAGGATATTGATGATAGGAGTTCTCTTATAGCACAAAAGTTGCTTACATCCAATAACCCTGTAATTAAACCGGGGGATAGAGTCTTGTTGCTTCATCCTCCTGGACTTGATTTTGTAGATGCCTTCTTTGGATGTCTACGAGCTCGAGTAAGTAATTTGTACAATTGATTCTTTTTAAATTACACATTAATTAAATTCACTTCCATTAAACTTCGCTTTAAATTTTCCTTCTTAGCACATCTTTACTTGAATTAAATCAAAACTTAGAACCGAATCAAAAACATAAAAAACAAATAGAATGCATATAAGCTTATTATTTAGGTGGTTTTATTTTTAATGTAGGTGTTGGCAGTTCCTATTCTTCCCCCAGATCCGCTTCACCGCGATGGACAAGCCCTAGCCAAGGTGGAGAGTGTAGCAAAAGCTTGCAATGCAGTGGCCATACTCTCCTCCTCTTCATACCATGCAGCTGTTCGCGTAGCTCGCCTCCATAACATGGTTCTCCTTCGGACCTACAAAGGCAAGGTTATCCCTCAGTGGCCTGACCTGCCATGGCTCCACACTGACTCCTGGACCAACAAAAACCCCACCAAAACCAAATCCCCCAGATCCTGGTCATGGCCCAAGATCACTCCATTAGAAGAAGGAGAACATGAAGAATCCCTTCAAGACAATGACAATGCAGTCGGCTCGAAACCGCAGCCTGAAGAAGTATGTTTTCTGCAATTCACGTCAGGATCAACAGGGGATGCAAAAGGGGTGATGATCACAAATGCGGGGCTTGTACACAATGTGAAGCTCATGCACAGGCATTACAAGAGCACTTCACGCACTGTATTAGTAAGTTGGTTGCCACAGTACCACGACATGGGGCTCATTGGGGGTCTCCTCACAGCAATGCTCAGCGGTGGAACTGCAATTCTATTTTCCCCCTTGACATTTATCAGAAACCCCTTGTTGTGGCTTGACACAATGACTAAATACAAGGCTACTCACAGTGCAGGGCCCAATTTTGCGTTCGAGCTCCTCGTCCGTAGGCTGGAGAATGCTAAGAAAAAGGGGATTGAATTGTTGCAGGAATATGATTTGTCATCCATGTTGTTTTTGATGGTTAGTGCGGAGCCGGTGAGGCAGAAAACACTGAGGCGGTTTTTGGAGCTTCTGGGGCCTTGTGGGCTAGGGGAGGAGGTTTTAGCACCTGGTTATGGCCTTGCAGAGAACAGTGTTTTTGTTTCTGTGGCATGGGGTTCTGGGAAGCCCATTTATGTGGACTGGCAGGGGAGAGTCTGTTGTGGGTATGTTGAACGCAATGACCCAGATGTTGATATAAGGATTGTAGATCCTGAAACTGGGGAAGAGGTGGCAGGGGAGGGAGTCGAAGGCGAGATCTGGGTTAGCAGTCCCAGCGCAGGGATTGGGTACTGGGGTCGTGAGGTCCAAGGAGAAGAGGCATTCAAGAATAGACTTAATTCAGGTGACAAAACACAACACAACTAAGTGCTTGCTTTCTCTTTTTCTACTCTATTGTAAAGACATTTTGGTCATTTGCAGGACATCAATATAATTCCTTTTTCATCTCTTCTTTTAGGAACAAGAAACTATACCAGAACAGGGGATTTGGGACGGACAGTGGCAGGAAAATTATTTGTGACAGGGCGCATAAAGGACATGATAATTGTGAGTGGCAGGAATGTATACTCTTCAGACGTGGAGAAAACGGTGGAGACCTGCTCGGAGTGCATTCGACCCGGCTGTTGTGCAGTAATTGGAGTTCCTGAAGAGACCTTGTCTTCCAAAGGAATTTCCCTAGCGGAATCTTCAGACCAGATGGGTCTTGTAGTAATTGCAGAAATCAGAGACGAAAAAATCGTTAAGACGGATGTTGCAGAGCAGATTCGATCGGCGGTAGCAGCTGAGCACGGGGTCGAAATTGCTGCTGTAAAATTGATCAAAGCAAGAACCATTTGTAAGACAACTTCTGGCAAAATTCGACGGTTTGAATGTCTCAAACAGTTTACAGATGACACCTTGGACATTGCCAAAACAACTCGCAATATGGCTGTTGTTCGGACATTTAGCGGGAAGGCCAGTCATAAGTCTTTGCTTCTACCTGTCATGAAAAGGTCTTGGACCTTCAACGGCTCCGATTCTAAAGCATATTCTCCAGTTGAAAGAGTAACAGATGGAGTACCCAGAAGAGATGATATTCTACAGTTTCTAGTGTGTCTGGTGAGTGAGAAGACTGGCTTGGAGGCCACTCAGATATCACATGATAATAGTTTTGTAAATTATGGGTTAAGCTCAATTGTGGTGGTGGAAGCAGCACAGAGGCTGTCATCATTCTTAGGGGTACAGGTTGCCGCAATTGACATTTACACTGCTGGGTGCATCTCAGAACTTGCAGAGTTGGCCTTAAACCTGATGAAAAAGTCAGGTGCTGATACCCACAATGTCAAAGGACCGAATCCAAGGGGCTTGTTGGAGTTTTTGAAAGGCCTCGTCTCAGAGATGACTGGAGTGGCTATACAGGAGATTTCTTGTACAGATAGCCTGGTTTCCTACGGGATTGATTCAGTGGGAGTAGTCTGTGCAGCTCAGAAGCTTTCAGCTTATCTGGGTGTCCATGTTTCTGCAATTGACATTTTCACAGCAAAAAATATTTCAGAACTAGCAGCATTTGCAGAGGGACTTCTTCAGCGAGAAGGAAAAACAACCGCAAACATTACAAAAGCAGAGAATGTTAATTCATATACCCAATGTGTATTGCCTTCGGCTCTCACAAGACTTGCAATTGGGTTTCTTCAGTTAATTGGCATTGTGTATGCAGCAGCATTGTTGATTGTTCCAGCATACATAGCATGTTCAATTCCTCTAACTGTTGCTTTGCCTGCTGCTGAACTACTCAAATTAAATCCCATTATGCTGCTTCTTCTTGCCAGCCCAGCTGCGTGGATAATTTACATAGTTATGACGGCCATTTCTCTGTCTATATTTGGGATTACGTTTTTGCAAGTGAATTATACATCGAAACCCAAGGTATCTGTGTGGTCTCTGGATTTTGTGAAATGGTGGACTCTGTATCGTGCCAGGGATTTTGCATCCACCATGCTTGCCACCCACCTCCGTGGTACTGTTTTCATTGTATGGTGGTACAGGCTTTTGGGGGCAAATATTGGAAAAGATGTGGTTTTAGACACTACAGACATTACAGACCCTTCTTTGGTTTCTGTAGCAGACGACGCAGTGGTCTCAGAAGGTGCAACTTTGGAGAATCATCAAGTCAAAAATGGCATGTTGCATTTAGGTTCTGTAAAGATTGGAAGTCGCTCCTCAGTTGGTCCTTTTGCCTTACTTCAAATGGGCACTACTTTGGAATCAGGATCTGTTGTTCCTGCTCTTCACAGGACAGAAATTGGGCAATACTTTGGGAAGCAAACATCACATTCAAACCTGAAGGTATGTTATTTAATCAACTCCAATTCACCAGTAAAGTCTTTTATTAGCATTATCTAATTTTTTGTGTAAGACTCTCAAGGTCTCAATTTCCTTCGCATGCATGATTCATCTCTTTACATTTTGTCACAAATTTGAATAGACTGATTGAAACCCTCCTTTGGCTTCCTTCTAGAACCCGAGATTCTTATGTTGGTCGTCTTCAATTTGTTCTCATTATCCTCTTTCTATTTCAGATCTGAAGCTTATAAGATTGACAGAGTGCACGGGCGTTTCCTCATCACTCTGAACATTGTTTTTACTTCTCGACCCTGATCCTCATCTCGACTGATAATAAAGCCCAATTCTTATTTCATGATGTCCAGAAGGAAATTAACTTTTAGGTTGTATCTCGTTTCAGTATCTATATTGATAAAATAAACATCTCTGATTAATGCAGGTAGGAGAGAAGCAGAGCGATTCGGCAACAACGACCACTCACATATGGCAACTACTGGGTCTATACACAGTGGCCATGGTCAGCACTTTAGCAGCAGCAATAGTATATCCATTGTTTACATGGCTTTCAAAGACAATGCAGTTGCCTCATGTCCACGTGTTCTCCGATAGGGGCTTTCTTCTGTTTTCCCTAGCAGGGGCATTCCATTGGCCACCTGCGATTCTCGCAGCTTTGGTTGTACTCAACGAGCCTACGACTGTTCTGGAAATTGCGTCTCAAATACTTCTAGAAGTAAAAGTTCTACAGCTTGCATTCTGTGTTGGATGCACTTACATAGCCTACGGCTTTGTGCTAACACTGATGACCTGCATTCTCAAATGGTGTATTGTGGGAAAGGTAAAGCCTGCTGAGGCACCTACCAGAGCCTCCTCTAATCTGGGCCTTCGAATTTGGCTCATACACAGGCTCCTGACCTTGTGTCATCAAAGATTTATTCAGCTCCTATCAGGAACCGAAGCTTTCTGCATTTATCTAAAATGCTTGGGAGCAAAAATCGGCAGCACAGCATCAATCAGGGCAATCAACGCCATAGTCGATCCAGACCTCTTTCAGATGGGATCCAACACCCACTTGGGCGACTTCTCTAAAATAATAACGATGACCCACAAAAATCTAAGAAGCTTTACTTTGGGGAAAATTCAAATAGGTTCAAACTGTGTGACAGGCACCCAGAGCCTACTTTTACCAGGGTCCACGTTGCAGGATCGAGTCACTTTGGGAGCATTGTCTCTGGCACCTGCACACTGCACACTGCAAGCCGGGGGCGTGTACGTGGGAACAGAAAAGCCGGTGATGGTGAACGTCCAGGGTCAATCCCCTGATCTTCTCTCAGATAAAAGAATCCTCCAAATGGACAATCATTACAGAAAAATTGTTGGGAATCTCGCAGCACACCTAGCAAAAACAACCCTGAAAGTCCAGTCCCGTTATTTCCACCGCCTGGGTGTGGCGGGAAGAGGCACCCTCACAATCTTCAATAATCTCAAAGGCCTTCCACAGCACGAAATATTTTCACCCGGCAAGAAATACCCCGTCATCATCCGCCACAGCAACAGCCTCAGCGCAGACGACGACGCTCGCACGGACGCCCGAGGCGCATCCTTTCGAATAATGTCCGACTCAAATAACACCACCGACTCTCTAATCGACCTCACGCTCAAGACAGGAAAGGCATTCTACGCCAGAACTTTTGCAGACTTCTTTCAATGGTTAGTCGGTGGGCTCAGCCACAGAGAAGAGCAAGTGAAGCGTTCACCCCACATCCGGGACGCCATCTGGGATTCCCTCAGACAGACAAACTCCTATGCAGAACTACACTACTACTCCAACATATGCCGCTTGTTCCGATCCAAACAAACGCCGACCGATTACTACGTCAAGTTCAAGCTCCGACCCGACAATCCACAGATCAGCGAGGACGCCGGTGCAGTGAACCCAAATGAGCGCCTCCTCCCACCGGAAACCGGTGCGATTCCTCGCGACCCGGCCGACACCCGGCCCCTTCAGTTCCTCGCAGACGACTTCCGAAACCGCTTAGCATCTCCCTCGGGCGTCAATTACATCCTCCAGCTACAAATCCGGCCAGTACCCAAATCAATTGCAGAAAGGGAGGAGGCCCTGGACTGCACGAAGCCATGGGATGAAGAAAAATACCCTTACATCGACACGGGCGAGATGAATTTCAATCACTTGCTCGACCCAAAAGAGGCAGAACAGCTACAATTCGAACCCTACAGACGGTGCCATGGGCTCGATGTAATCCCTGCGTCGTCCTCCCATGACAGCGCCTCCATAGACCACGGGCGATCTCTCGTCTACGACATCTGCCAGCGCCTCCGAGCCGGTTTGCCGCTTCACCCAGCATGGAAAACCCTTTTACAGCAATCCGACGTGGGCTTCGACTTAAACGCCTGCCCGTTTGCATTCCCACAGTCTTCCGCCATGACCACTGTAAAAGAGGCCTCAAAACCGGTGGCCCCTGTTCGGAGCTGGGCATTGTCTCTGTGGCTTCTGCTGGCCCAACCTTTGCTACAAACGGGGCTACCCTATGCGTTGCTTGCTCTGGCCTTCGTTCTGCCTCTTGGATTTCTCTCATACGGGGAGAACAATACAGGAATGTTCTTTCCTGTGATTTTCTTGCCTGTGTTATATGTATTGACAGGGCTTACCATGGCAGCGTTGACGGTTGTATGTAAATGGGTGATGGTGGGGAAAAGGAGGGAGGGCGATAGAATTGAGCTGTGGAGCAGAGTAACGTTGCTGGACACAGTCTGGCAGGCCGTGAGGACTGTGGCGGATGAGCATTTTGTGCAGCTCTGCAGAGGCGCTGTTGTTTTCGGTCTGTATATGAAGGGATTGGGGTCTAGTGTTGCTTGGGGTGAGGGTGCCCTTGTGGACAGTATGGAAGGGTTGCTGAACCCAGAGATGGTGACGGTGGAGAGGAATGGAGTTGCAGGGAGGAATGCCATGTTGTTTGGGCATGTGTACGAGGGAGGAAGAGTGGAATATGGTGGGCTCAGAATTGGAGAAGAGAGTTGTGTGGGCAGTCGAGGGGTTGTGATGCCTGGTGTTTGTATGGAGCCGGGTAGTAACTTGCCGTCTCTTTCTCTTGCTATGAAAGGAGAGAGAATTTGTACATAATTTATTATCTATTAAATTAATAATATATTTTGATGAATAGTTTTATTTTTATTAAAAAAATATGAACGTTACATATTCACAAAAAAGGGGTCGGGGATACAAGATCATCCCACGAGAGTTCCCACAGTACAAAGTAGGAAACACAAACTATTCATCAAAAAAAATTATTAAACAAGCCTTCAGGAGAGCAGTGCCAACTGAAGGAGGATGATCTATGTCATCAGAACCCCAAGCATCCCTAGGATTGGCAGGAGGGTCGGGAACCAATTACCCATCATCAACATCATCATTATTTTTATTTCTCCTCTATCTGTGGCAAAGAAATAGCCAGAGCCGGGCGGGGGAAGGACCACTTGGAGGAGCTAGCATCCGGCCAAGTAGAGCCACCACAAGCAACAAGAGCAACGAGAGGGGCAGGAATCATCGGGGACCAGCCAGAGCCGCGGCGGGGTGGTGAAGCCAAGCGGTGCTGCCAGCCAACATCGCCACTACTAGGAGAGCAATGGCGGGGAGCCTGCGAACGTGGGGTGCGTGAGCAGCGAGCTGAAGAGTTGCGAGCCCGACGTCAACCCCAGGGCGAAGTGTGGTTAACAGAAACAGAGTCAGGAGGAACTCTGGCGACCGTACAAGGAGCATTGCCCCAATGATTAAACAACTCCTAAAGGTGGGCCACCTCCAACGCCACCTTGTTGGCTTGTGATAGGGAGGTTGGGAGAGCCAATCACTAGCTCTTGCCTAGGTCCACCTAGTGACCTTGAGGTGTCCTTAATTGACACCAATTGACCTATAGGATCCCTCTAGAGGTTCAATCCCCTGGTCTACTTATCCAACCCAACTACCAAGTAACATCTACCAAGACAAAACAAAATTCTTGGTGCTTCCTTCATTCATGCTCACACTGATCCTTAATGTCCTTTAAGGGTTCACCACCTCCAAACTGACAAAGATCCTTGCAGAGGTGAGGAGGTGCATGAAAGTGTCTTGTTTAGTTCATATTGAGGTCTTGGAGGTCTTACTTCCATCCTATGTCTTATTGATCTCATAGATCCTTCCCAAAATAGGGCTATAAGGAAGAACCCCAATTAGGCCTCCTATTCCAGGAAAATAGGGCTTTTCTCCTAATTGCTTCCAAAGAACCCTGTAACTTGATAAATAGATTCTTGGTTCAATACCTAACCTCTCAAAGATTTTGGAGGTTTTAGGGTTTCATCTGGTCGTACAACCTCCTAACCAAAAATGAGTGCTTTTGGGAGGGTTTTAGGCTTTCTTTGATTGCATGTCTTGTCTTCAAGAGTTTGGTGATCAAATGGATTGGTGGAACCTTCTCCCTTCATGCAATTCTTGGCAAATAGTTTGCCTTTGACCTCCAATCACTGTTTGTTAATTTCTTACACACCTCTGCAAGTTACAATCTTTTTGGACATGTCTCTCCTAGTTGGGTTCACCATAGGCTCGCTTAGGGCAAGACTCCATAAATGCTTAGAAAGATTTCTAGGGCCCATGCTCCTATACATTTTACATACATGGAGTCTACTCACTATCCCCAGGAAGCCGTACAGATTGAACGGTGGGATAGTGAGTTAGATCCCCATTTCTTACACCCTCCTAGTTTGAACCAGTGAACAAGGATAAACAAAAGAGCAAACAAAGAGCAAAGAAATGAACAAAAAATATCTAATCTATTGGCACACACTACAAGGAAACACACTAATTTAATCACAATCCATGATTCAACTCAAAACATGCTTCTTCTATTCATTGATTACAAAGCTAGATCAAACTTCCACACACTGTTCACACTTCCAGAATGATATGTCCGTACATAGGAATGTCCCACCTCAGGATTTGGTCCAAGACTGACTTAAATAGTCTAAGGTTAGTCTTAGGTTGGCTTTAGGGAACTCCTAGGCCGATTTAGGGCATTTGGACAACTTTGGTCCGAGCAACTTTTAAAAGTTGCAAATTTACAACAATTTTTCAACTTTTCACAATCTTGCCAACCATAGACCTTGGATAGGTCCTATGGAGTTCTAGGCTCTATAAAAGACTCAAATAAGATTTCTCACACACCCTAAGTCCTATGACATCATAGTGACATCATCTAACCACACTTAACCAAGAAAGAGACTCTAACACATTAGTCTCAAGACCTAAGACATAGGACCACATTGGACCCCTAATCCCTATTGAATCTCACACTTTGGTCAACATGACCTTAGGAAGATCAAACATTTGCCAAAGATGACTACAAACAAAAGAAAAGATGGATTGGTTGAGCCAACCCTTGGGTGCTCCTGCACTGTGCTCCCCCTCTACACAAAGAAGTTAAGACACAGTAGGGGATATGAGAGAAGGATCAATGCCCAGCTGTTTGAAATTGCCTTCTTCCACCCATGTAGCTTCAGATTCAAGGTGATCCTTCTACTATACCAGATGCTCCATGTAGACCCTATGTCTGGTCTGCTTCTTTACTCTAGATTCTAGTATCCTCTTCACTTGAGGCTTGGGCTTTGGAGGTATGGATACTAGATTGACATCTGACAATACCTCATGAGTGTTTCGACTAATCTTAGTCAATGGTCCCTTATACTTGACCAGGTTTGCAATGTTGAAGACTAGTGAAATGGCTAAATCTTGAGGAAGGTCTACCTTGTAGGCATTGGCTCCATACTTAGCCAGAATCTTACATGGTCCTACCCTCTTCATCTGCAGCTTGGTAGGAACTCCCTTCTACAATCTAGATTTGTTTAGATGTACCATGACATAGTCACCTACTACAAATTAAACATCCCTCCTCTTCTCATCCACTTTTGCCTTTAACTTTTGAGTTGCTTCTGCTAGGGTCCTTTTGACTTGTTCTTGGACTTCTTTCATGGTTTGGGAGAAGTTCTTTGCATGTCCACTTCTATATTCCATGCCTCCTAAGTCTCTGAGTTCATTTACTCCTCTTGGGTGCATTCCATATACTACCTCAAAAGGGCTTTTGCCACTGGTTTAGTTCACACTGTCATTGTACGCATACTCTGCTTGAGGGATGACCAAGTCCCATGTCTAACCATACTCTTTAGTTAGGCACCTTAGCAAGTTACCTAGTACCATGTTGATCACTTCAGTTTGGCCATTCGTTTGGGATGGTAAGCTGAACCAAAAGACAAATTTGTACCAAATCTGCTCCATAGGGTCTTCCAAAAATGGCCCATGAACTTGGAATCTCTATCAGACACAATGCTAAGAGGAAGCCCATGGATTCTCACAACCTCCTTGAAAAAGAGATAAGCTATGTGGTTAGCATCATGAGTTGTCTTGCAAGGGATAAAATGACTCATCTTGCTAAACCTATCTACCACCACATAGATACTATCCAACCCTATCTTGGTCTTAGGAAGTCCCACTATGAAGTCCATGTTGATGCATTCTCATGGCCTATTTGGAATGGGTAAGGGCTGGTATAGGCCTGCATTGCTGGCTCCTCCTTTGGCTTTCATACATATGACACATTACTCCACATATCTCCTCACATTCCTAGGTAGTTTAGGCCAATAGTAGAACCTTTGGATAACTCCATTGTCTTGTTGATGCCAAAATGGCCACTAAGACTCCCACTATGCTTTTCCTAAATGAAGTTCTCTCTCATTGATCCTTTGGGAACACACAACTGATTCCCCTTAAACAACAACCCACTCTGCAAGGTGTATTCAACAAACTGACTGTGGAAATGATTTTGAAAGTCAAAGCATACCTTATAAGCCTCTAAGAAGTCTTCATCATCTTTGTAAAGGTCCTTGAAGCTATCTATCCCAATGCTTTGGAGTTGAACTTCCTTGACTATCAACAATCTCTTGCTCAGTGCATTTGCCACCTTGTTCATATGTCCCTTCTCATGCTTGATAGTGAAGGTGAAGGCTTGCGGATATTCCATCCATTTGAGATGTCTATTGCTTAGCTTCTCTTGTGTGTTGATGTAGCTTAAGGCTTGATTGTCTGTGAACACCACAAACTCTTTAGGAAGGAGGTAATGCCTCCACTTCCTAAGTGATTGAACTAGAGCATATAACTCCAAGTCATAGGCTAAGTATTTCTTCTTAGCCTCATTGAGCTTCTCACTGAAGAAGGCTATGGGCCTACCTTCTTGACTTAACACTCCTCCAACTGCTATCCCACTTGCATCGCATTCCAAGGTGAATAACTTATCAAAGCTTGGGAGTAGGAGAATTGGTTGAGTTGTCACTTGTTTCAACTTTTCAAATGCAATGCTAGCTTCATGTGTCCATTTGAATTTGGTCTTTAATCCACCTTTGATGGTGTCTAACACCGGTGCACATATTCCACTGAAATTCCTTATGAATTTCCTATAAAATTCGGCTAGGCCATGAAAAATCCTAACCTCTGTCACTGTGGTTGGTGTAGGCCAGTTTAGAATGGCTTCCACCTTTCTTGGATCCATCTTCAATTGACCCTTAGATACTACAAATCCCAAGTAGACTAGTTCTTGTTTGAGGAACTCACATTTCCCCAAGTTAATGGCTAACTACTCTTCATGGATTCTCTTAAGCACAACCTCCAAATGTGTTAGGTGTTCCTCCTTTATTTTGTTGAAGATGAGTATATCATCAAGATATACTACCACAAATATGCATGTATAGTCCTCTAGCACTTCATTCATCAATCTCATGAATGTGCTAGGGGCATTAGTAAGCCCAAATGGCATCACAAGCCACTCATACAACCCTTCAATGGTTTTGAAGGTTGTCTTCCACTCATCCCCATCCTTTATCTTGATTTGATGGTATCCACTTTTGAGATCCTAGAAAATCCATTAGGTCCTCTATCCTAGGTATAGGGAGCCTATATTTGATTGTAATTCTATTAATGGCTCTTGAGTCAGTGTAAAGTCTCCACTTACCATCTTTCTTGGATGCTAAGACCATCGGTACTACACATGGACTGATACTCTTCTTTATGAGCCCTTGATCTAGCAACTCGTGCACTTGCCTTGCTACTTCTTGATTCTGCTCTGGTGTGAGCTTGTAGGCTTCCTTGTTTGGAAATGAGGCCCTGGGTATGAAGTCAAATTGATGACTTATAGACCTCTTAGGAGGTAAGGTTGTTGGTGTCCCATCACTCACTATGTCCTTTTATTTCCCAAGCAATTTTTTAATCTCTATTGGTTAAGGTGCTTTAATAGGCTTTGCCCCTTCCTTAGGATTCACAACTATAGAATATCCTTCACCATCTCCTTCTTGGAGTGCATGCATCAACTCTTTTCCACTACTCAACAACACACTAGGGAGTTTGGTCTGCACCTCATCATCATCTATCAAAGACTGTATCTTGAAGGTTCTTCCATCTTTCTTGAAGGTAATTGTGTTCCCTCTCCCATCATACATGGCTTCTCTGACATATTGCCATGGTCTGCCCAATAAAAGATGGCATGCATCCATGGGTAGCACATCACATAGCAATTTATCCTTATGCCCTCCAATAGAAAATTCAACCCATGTTTGTTCATTTACTAGGACACTTTGCCCTTTGTTCAACCATGTTACTTTGTAGGGGTTGCTATGAGGCACCTTGGTTAAGTTGAGCTTCTTGGCTGCTTCTTCTGTAATAATATTATTTGTGGAGCCAAAATCCACAATCACTTTACACACTTTACCCATGATTTTACATCTCACTCTAAAGAGAGCTCTTCTTTGCTTTGGTTCCTCTTTCACTAGATATCTAATGAGGACCCTCCAGAACATGAGGCTTTCCTCCTATCTCTGACTCTATATGGCTAACCTCTAGTGATTTGACACTTGAAGTGTCTTCTTGAGTATAAGCTATTCTCTTTTCTACACTTGAAGAAGAGGCCTTCTCTAGACACCTATAAGCTAGATGCCCCATCTTCCCACAGTTGTAACACTTCATGCTAGAAAAATAGGAGTTGCTTCTTCCTTCACCTCTTCCTCTATTAGAGCCTCCTTGATTACCTCTGCCTCTTCCATAGTTCCCTCTAGAACTTGTTTCACCACTTTGTTCTATAAGCTTGGACTCTCCTTGGTTTCTCTGATCAGTCCATCTACCTTGGTGACCACCTCTGTGACCCCTTTGATCTCTTCCTCTACTTCTACTCCTTGAACTAGAATCTTGTCTCATTTTAATCTTCTCTTCTATCTTTAGTGCCAATTGATAGCACTGATGTACTTTCTTGGGAGTTAGGAGACTCATCTCCTCTTGGATAGACCATTTCAATCCATTTAGATACCTGACAAATTCTATGCTTTCTTCCTCTACCACCTTGGACCTTAAACATAGTTTTTGGAACTCCTTGGTGTAGGTGTTGACATCATTATTTTTTTGCCTTAGGCTTTGCCTTCTTTTGTGCAATTGGATTTCATAATCCTCTGGCATGTAAGCTTATTTAACTTTGGCTGCCATTCCTTTCCATGTAGCTATGGGGTTTTTTCCTTCTTTCTCCCTCTTTGTTTGAATAAATTTCCACCATGTGAGAGTAGAGCCTCTAAGTCTTGACTTGGCTACTCTCACCTTTTGAGCCTCACTAATTCCATCACATTCAAAGTGATTTTCCATGCCCTCAATCCAATCAATGACTGAGTCAAGCTCCATTTTTCCACTAAAGAGTGGTACACCTTCTAGTGCTTTGCCACTTAAGGTCTTCAAGACTTTGAGGAAGGGTTCTTGCTCCACCACTGGATATGGTTCAAGAACTTCATCTCCCACCAATTTATCCTTCCCTACCTTCTCATCTATCTTCTCATTCACCTCTTATATTCTATCTTCTACTGCTTCCAACTTCTTGGCTAGTAGATCTATCCTTTCCTTAACTGTATGTTTTCTTCCTCTTGGTCTTCTACCTTCTTTTCCAAATCTGCAATGGTCACCATCCTAGAAAATCCATTGAACTCCAACTCTGACATGCACTTACTTCCCAAATCTTTTGGGGCTCTGATAGAAATCTGATAGGGAGGTTGGGAGAGCCAATCACTAGCTCTTGCCTAGGTCCACCTAGTGACCTTGAGGTGTCCTTAACTGACACCAATTGACCTATAGAATCCCTCTAGAGGCTCAATCCCTTGGTCTGCTTATCCAACCCAACTACCAAGTAACATCTACCAAGACAAAACAAAATTCTTAGTGCTTCCTTCCTTCATGCTCACACTGACCCTTAATGCCCTTTAAGGGTTCACCACCTCCAAATTGACAAAGTGTTAGAAAGTAAAGTCCACCAAGATAACTGAGAGGGGGGGGGGGGGGTGAATCAGTTATCAGATAATTATAACTTTTAACATCTTCAACAACATTTAACCATGTAAGCAATGCAATTACTAACCATACAAAGATATTCATACACAATGACACAATAACACAAGATATGTTGACTAGGGAACCTCTTGATCAAAGAGTAAACCCCGGTGGGAATGATGCCCACAAAAGATGCACTAATATGAATATTCCTTGTGAGAGGATGGACTCTGTTAGGAGTCTTATGAAATACATTCAGTACATATAAATCCCTATTAGGAGATTTTGAATCCCTGATAAAAGATTCTAACCCTGTTAAGAGTTATGGAAGACCAAAGGACCCACTGCCCAAACAGCTTCAGGATAAGATCACTGAGCACACTATCCAAATAACCTTAATATTATTAAGTAGAATAATATGAAATATGTTACCTCCTTACTGTGCCAAACCGCACTCATTGCTACACCAGATCTCAATTCCAAATCTCTGTACTTCGCATGTCTTCCTTCACAATTTCGCTTTCACAATCTCTTAGACTCTTTTCTTCACTTCATGTTTATATTCACATGCAACCAAACCATGCTCACACTTCTTTCACATTTCAACTATATACAATAAGGAAAAACATTTGTTCCTTTATACCACACTCAAATAATTACAAATGAGTCAGCACACAATTACAAAATAAAAGTTTCCATACACTACATCAAAATTACACAAAACTGTCGGCTTCCAAATGCAACATCTCTTCACTCGTGTGACCTTGAAGTTTGTGCTATGAACCACGTCACCATCAATGTGTCTCAAACTTCCCTTTAACTATGCAAAACCAAATTCCATCCCGATTAGGAGATATCATCCGATTTCCACAAACCGCTACTCAGGAACACGGCCTGAATACTGCTTTTACCAAAATGCTCATAACTTTCATGAATCAATGAATTACTATCTATGCTCTTAACCATAGACATATAACATATCAAAGAGTATAACCTCAACATCGCATAGCTCCAACTGCAATATCCCACGTGCACTAATCAAAACACTATCTGCTTCTCTGCTAGTCTCCAAAAGATCACTGTGTTGACATCAATGACAATCATAGTCATAAATGCAACAACAACTGCTACAGAATGACTGCCAACATCTAGCATTCATTCCTAACAATCTCCCACATTGGCATTGATGGCAACATAGATGAAAAACATCCAATGTTCCAAAAATTTAATATTGCAACACTACTGCACTAATGCTCTAAAAATTCTTCAAATCCTCTTCATCAATCAAATCTTGCTTCATTTTCCTATACAGTTCTCTCCAATAGATGGTACACAGGGTTTTTCATGTACACTTCTCCCCCATTAACATCAATGACAAAAATTTCATCACTATGTCAACAACAACTCAATGTCAAAAGACACTGTTACAAAAAATACATTCACAAGAGTCCTCATGACTCAGCTCAGATACACATACTCCCCCATAGAGGAAGTACCAACATCCAATCCAGAAAAAGATAGGGCTCATATACACTAGATGGATGCAATCAACTGCATCATTACTCAAAAGTAGGATGGGGCATAACCCCAAGCATACCTCTCAGATATTCAAATGTATCCTTAGGCAAAGGCTTTGTAAATATGTCTTCTATCTGTTCCTTTGTGCTTATGTACTCCAGTTTGACTTCTTTCTCAGCAACTTTCTCTCTTACAACATGATACTTGATCTCTATATGCTTAGTTTTAGAATGCAATACAGGATTCTTAGACATACTGACTGTGCTAGTGTTGTCACAATGTATGACAATAGGCTCAACAAACTTAATTCCAATATCCTTCAGCATCTGCTTCATCCAAATTATCTAGTTACAATTGTTTGCTGCTGCTACATATTCTGCTTCTGCTGTACTCTGTGAAATACAATTTTGCTTCTTGCTTAGCCAAGAAACCAATCTTCCTCCAAGAAAAAAGGCTCCACCATTGGTGTTTTTCTTATCATCAACACTATCTCCCCAATCAACATTTGTATATGCACATAGGGTGAAATCATCAGATTTTTCATACCACAATCCATAGTCCATTGTGCCTCTTAAATATCTCAATATCCTCTTTACTGCTACATAATGTGATTCTCTAGGTTCAGCTTGAAATCTTGCTACCATTCCAACTGAATATTGTATATCTAGTCTAGTGTGTGTTAAGTACTGCAATCCTTCGATCATGGATCTGTATTTCTTCTGCTCAACTGCTGGTGTTTCATCTTTGCTTGATAGTTTGTCTTGTAACCATAGGTGTTCCAACTGGTTTACAGTTCTCCATTCCAAATCTTTTTAGCAAATCATTCAAGTACTTTATCTGGCTAACAAAGATACCATCATTGTTTTGTGTTATCTATAATCCCAAAAAGTATTTCATCTCACCAATCATGCTCATTTCAAATTCAGTCTTCATTTCATCAGCAAATTTGTCACTAGCTTCATCTTCTCCTCCAAAGATAATGTCATAAACAAAAATAACTATAACTAACAATCCATTTTCAATTTATTTTGTGTACAGATTACTATCTGTTGTTCCTTTAATAAATCCCAATTTCAACAAATACTTATCCAATCTAGCATACCAAGTTCTAGGTGCTTGCTTTAGTCCATATAATACTTTCTTTAGTTTACATACCATATCTCCTTCTTGAGTCAAAGGAAAACCTTCAGGCTGCTCAATGTAGACTTCTTCTTCCAATTCACCATTTAAAAATGTGGACTTCACATCCATCTGATACACTTTGAATTTCTTAAAAGCTGCATAAGCCAAAAACATTCTTACTACTTCAAGTCTTGCTACTGGTGCAAAGGTTTCTTCATAGTCAATTCCTTCTTGCTGCGAGTATCCCTTACATACTAATCTTGCTTTGTTTCTTACTACTTCTCCTTGTTCATTCATCTTGTTTCTGAATACCCATTTAGTTCCAATCACATTCTTGTCTTTAGGTCTAGGAACCAATTCCCATATCTTGTTCTTTTCAATTTGATCTAGTTCTTCTTTCATAGCATTAATCCAATGTTCATCTTCACAAGCTTCATTAGTAGATTTAGGTTCAATTTGAGAAATCAAACATAAATGTACCTTATTTCTAGTCATAACTCCTTTGTCCAAACTTCCAATAACTTGTTCAACAAGATGATGTCTAGATAGGTACCTATTCGGTGTCATAGTCACAAATCTTGCTTCAACTGTAGATTCTTCTTTAGATTCTTCTCTGGTTTCTTTTGCAGTATGATTCTCATTCAACAATTCACTGTCAGTCTCATAGAATAATTCAGTAGTTTCAATGTTAGGCTGAGGATTAGCTTCTTCATCAGATTCGTAATCAAGCGTTCTTTCCTGAATTTTAAACTTCTCATCAACTTTAACATTTGCACTCTCAACAATAGTTTTAGTTCTCTTATTGTAACATCTATATGTTTTTCTCTTCAAAGAATATCCAAGAAAAATACCTTCATCACTTCTAGGATCAAACTTTCCAATATCATCATCTCTCTTTATATAACATTTGCTTCCAAAAATTCTAAAATACTTAACTGAGGGTGCATGTCCAAACCATAATTCATAAGGTGTCTTATCTGTGTCTGCCCTGATTTGTACTCTGTTTATTGTATATACTAATGTATTCACTGCTTCTCTCCAAAATGTCTTCACTAAGTCATTCTCAAATAACATAGCTCTTGCTACTTCAGTTATTAACCTGTTTCTTCTTTCTACAATACCATTTTGTTCAGGTGTTCTAGGGGCTGAAAACCGTCTCTTAATACCATTCACTTCACAAAAGGTTTTAAACTCTCTAGAAGTAAATTCTCCACCTCTATCAGATCTCAAACATTTAATCTTCATTCTAGATTCATTCTCAACTTTATTCTTAATGATCTTAAACTTATCAAATGCTTCAAATTTTTCTTTCAGAAATGCAATCCACATCATTCTTGTAAAATCATCAACAAGAATCATAAAATACCTTTCTCCATAGAATCCTCTAGTCCTGGTAGGACCGCTCAAGTCTGTATGAACAATCTCCAACTTCTTTGCCAATGTGAAATTCTTACTAGGAAATGAACTTCTCTTTTGCTTAGCCATCACACATTCTTTGCAAATCATGTTAGTAGGCTTCATCAATTTTAGTAATCAAGCATGTCATCTCAGTAGGATTCAACTAAAATACATTACCTCTGGTTCTAGATCCAGTTCCAATTAGATTTCCATCTTTATCCTTTATCACACAAGTTTTCTCAGTAAACCAAACTTGATATCCTTTATCCACTAACTATCCAACACTCAAAAGATTATGTTTCAATCCATCAAAAAAGTAAACATCATCAGTATTAGTCTTTCCATCAAGAGTAATAGATCCTATACCTTTAATCAAACAAGGTGCATTGTTACCAACTCTAATAACTCTTCCATCATAATTGTTAAACTTTATGAACTTCTTCATATCTCCAGTCATATGATGTGAACAACCACTGTCTATAATCCAATCAACTTTCTTTTCAACTTGAGAAACTAATGTTTTTTCTTCTTTAACATCAGATTCAAAATTTTCTTCTTTAATTGCTACAAATCCTATTTCATCATTATTCTCAATATCACTTTCACTCAAAGTTCTTTCTATACTAGCTTCAAGATCTTCGTCATTAGCATAATAACATTCCTTAAATCTTCTAGGCTTGAAATTATTTCTATACTTCTTAACTCTCTTAGGACATTTAGATGCAAAATGACCATATTCTTAACAAGTCCAACATTTAAAAATTTTCTTACCGTCTGGTTCTCTTTTCACAAGCAAGGCAATACCTTCTTCAATCTTCTTATCTTCTTCATTTCTAGATCTGCTGCTGCTGACATAATCTCCACTCACACTGGTACTTCTTGACAAAGTAGGATGAATACTAAGAGCATTGAATGTTGTCTCCATTCTAGGTAAGTCTCCTGATAACCTCAGGTTCATCTCTGCTGCTTCCAATCTTCCAAGAAGAGTCTCTCTTGTAAAGTTTGTAGTACAAGGTATAACTTGTTCAATCATCTGTGTTGTTTGCTTAAATATAGGAGTCAATGTCCTCAAAATTTTCCATATCACTTCATTCTCTCTCTTTGATCCTCCATAAGATTTTATCCCTGCAATAATTTCTGACATTCTACCAATATAGCTTCTAATAGATTCATCTTCCATCATTCTAATATCTTCAAATGCACATATCTAATTATGTAATCTAGCTCTTTTTGCATGTTCATCACCTTCAAAAGTAGAGTGTAAAGCTTTCCAAATTTTATTAGATTTCTTAAAATATTTTACCTGACTGTATTCATTCTTTGAAAGTGCTGCAAGAGTGCTTCTCTTGCAAGTATGTTACACATGAATAGATCTACCTCATCTTTAGAACTTGTTTTAAGACTATCTTCTTCAATTATATTCCTATCATTCTTTGTAATCAACCAATAGCCTGGTCCTAAACATAATAGATGTGTCTTCATCTTTCCTTCCAGCTATCGAAATTTACTCCATCAAACTTAGGGCTTTCTTTCTTGAAATTCGCCATGGATCTCCTTAAGCTGTTAAACTTTCCTTTCAAGGACCTATCGCTCTGATACTAATTGTTAGAAAGTAAAGTCCACCAAGATAACTGAGGGGGGGGGTGTGAATTAGTTATCAGATAATTATAACTTTTAACATCTTCAACAACATTTAACCATGTAAGTAATGCAAATACTAACCATACAAAGATATTCATATACAATGACACAATAACACAAGATATGTTGACTAGGGAACCTCTTGATCAAAGAGTAAACCCCAGTGGGAATGATGCCCACAAAAGATGCACTAATATGAATATTCCTTGTGAGAGGATGGACTCTGTTAGGAGTCTTATGAAATAAATTTAGTACATATAAATCCCTATTAGGAGATTTTGAATCCTTGTTAAAAGATTCTAACCCTGTTAAGAGTTATGGAAGACCAAAGGACCCACTGCCCAAACAGCTTCATGGTAAGATCACTGAACACACTGTCCAAATAAACTTAATATTATTCAGTAGAATAATATGAAATATGTTACCTCCTTACTGTGCCAAACCGCACTCACTGCTACACCAGATCTCAATTCCAGATCTCTGTACTTCGCATGTCTTCCTTCACAATTTCACTTTCACAATCTCTTAGGCTCTTTTCTTCACTTCATGCTTATATTCGCATGCAACCAAACCATGCTCGCACTTCTTTCACATTTCAACTACATACAATAAGGAAAAACATTCCTTCCTTTATACCACACTCAAATAATTACAAATGAGTCGGCACACAATTACAAAATAAAAGTTTTCATACGCTACATCAAAATTACACAAAATTGTTGGCTTCCAAATGCAATATCTCTTCACTCGTGCGACCTCAAAGTTTGCGCTATGAACCACATCACCATTAATGTGTCTCAAACTTCCCTTTAACTGTGCAAAACCAGATTCCATCCCGATTAGGAGATATCATCTGATTTCCACAAAATGCTACTCAGGAACACTGCCTGAATACTGCTTTTACCAAAATGCTCATAACTTTCATGAATCAATGAATTACTGTCTGCGCTCTTAACCATAGACATATAACATATCAAAGAGTATAACCTCAACATCACATAGCTCCAACTACAATATCCCATGTGTGCTAATCAAAACACCATCTTCTTCTCTACTAGTCTCTAAAAGATCACTATGTTGACATTAATGACAATCATAGTCATGAATGCAACACAAATTGCTACAGAATGACTGCCAACATCCAACATTCATTCCTAACACAAAGACCCTTGTAGAGGTGAGGATGTTCTTAAAAGTGTCTTGTTTAGTTAATAATGATGTCTTGGAGGTCTTATTTCCATCCTATGTCTTACCGATCTCATAGATCCTTCCCAAAATAGGGCTATAAGGAAGAGCCCCAATTAGGCCTCCTATTCTTAAAAAATAGGGATTTTCTCCTAATTTCTTCCAAAGAACCATGTAACTTGATAATGGATTCTTGGTTCAATACCTAACCTCTCAAAGATTTTGGAGGTTTTAGGGTTTCATCTAGCCGTACAACCCCCTAACCAAAAATGAGTGCTTTTGGGAGGGTTTTAGGCTTTCTTTGATTGCATGGCTTGTCTTCAAGAGTTTGGTGACCAAATGGATTGGTGGAACCTTCTCCCTTCGTGCAATTCTTGGAAAATACTTTTCCTTTGACCTACAATCATTATTTTTTAATTTCTTACACACCTCTGCAAGTTACAATCTTTTTGGATCAGTCTCTCCTAGCCGGGCTCACCATAGGCTCACCTAGGGAAACACTACATAAATGCTTAGAAAGATTTCTAGGGCCCATGCTCTTGTACATATTACATACATGGAGTCTACTCACTATCCCCAAGAGGCTGTATAGATTGAACGATGGGATAATGAGTTAGATCCCCATTTCTTACACCCTCCTGGTTTGAGCCAGTGAACAGGGATAAACAAAAGATTTAAGAAAGAACAAACAAATGAAAAAAAAATCTCTAATCTATTAGCACAAACTGCAAGGAAACACACTAATTTACAAACTCCATTAATCACAATCCATGATTCAACTCAAAATATGCTTCTTCTATTCACTGATTAGAAAGCTAGATCAAACTTCCACACACTGTTCAAACTTCCAAAATGATATGTCCGTAGATAGGAATGGGCCACCTCACGATTTGGTCCAAGATTGACTTAAATAGTCTGAGGTTAGTCTTAGGTTGGATTTAGGGCATTCTTAGGCCAATTTAGGGCATTTGGACAACTTTGGTTTGAGCAACTTTTAAAAGTTGCAAATTTACAAAAAATTTACAACTTTTCACAATCTTGCCAACCATAGACCTTGGATAGGTCCTATGGAGTTCTAGGCTCAATAAAAGACTCAAATAATATTTCTCACACACCCTAAGTCCTATGACATCATAGTGACATCATCTAACCACACTTAACCAAGAAAGAGACTCTAACACATTAGTCTCAAGACCTAAGACATAAGACCATATTGGACCCCTAATCCCTATTGAATCTCACACTTTGGTCAACATGACCTTAGGAAAATCAAATATTTTCCAAAGATGGATAGAAACAACAGAAAAGATGGATTGGTTGAGCCAACCCTTGGGTGCTTCTACACCAGCTTGCACCTAAATTTTCATCATTACATTATTACATATACAAGATTTAGTGTACAAGGCAACATTAATATCAAGAGAGTTGTGGGAAAAAAAATAGCATTCTTATCCTTCCATAAAGTAATCAGATCTCCATCCTAAAAGTATGCCAAATCTGGGTAAACTTGGAAGGAATCCTCGGGGAGTCTCCCAGCAAATTCATGTGCTAGGAAAATGGCTTGGGTCAGAAAGGCTTAAAAAAATCATGAATCCAGTGCCACTACTATTGAGCTCTCCTACAAAACCAAAAAATGTACAAAAAAGACTCTAGATTCCCACAAAAGGGACACTGAGGATTAGGCACACCCAGGTGCTTGAGCCGAGGCCCCAGAGGGAGCATTTGAAACAACAAGCACTAAGCAAAGAGAGTAATTTTGGGTTCTGTAATAGCAGACCATATGGTTTGGAAGCGAAACCTCTAGTGTTGATGTGAAGACTGCAAATGTCATCTCTAGTTGAGCGTGTCAATCATAGGGAGATAAGGAGTTAACCATCAACATCCCAACTTGGGCTTGTAACTGCTGAAGGTGTAGCAGGGTACCACTTCTAGTCTTTCCACCAAGGTCAAATAGACTGAATACCCAACTTATGCAGTAAATGATCAGGAATAGCAAAGACCAATAGGTCAAAAGTCTAACAATCTAAATGAGCAAGATGGAACTGGATCTAAATTTCTTCCCAAGAGCGGAGACTCGTAGAGACTCTGGAAAAAGAGGTCTTTAGGTGTCTTAATGCCACATTTGAAAAAACATAGAGCACTAGCACCTTGAATCTTAGCAAGAGGGACACCCTGAATGGAAAAAAGAGGGGACCACCAAAGGTTTTGTTGGTTCAAAGACATCCCATCATGAAATCCATTACCAACCCAGTGGAGACAAGGCTTGACAGCTTCCCAGGCCTTCCAAATGCTCTTAACAATGAAGGTGCCTTGGATATGAATAGGCTCTTGTATAATAATAAGGGCTTGAAGACCAATCCCCTTCCAAGATGGCCGATGACCAAGATATCATGAAGAAATGCAATGCCTAACCAAGATCTTCCAAGCTTCATCGCTTGTGAGAGCACAAATGATCCATTTCACACAAAGAGCGAGACCCTTCTTCTGGGTGGAGAGAAGGCCAAGGCCTCCAGACTCCTTGGGAAGGCAATAATAGTCCCAAGCCACTCTGTGAAATCCATGATGGTTAGCACCAGAAGCCCAGAGGAAGTCTCTGAGAAGACGCTCTAGCTTAAGATAAGAAGCTTTAGAAGGATCCCAGTAGGAAGAGTAATAAACATGGGTGGCAGCCAAGACCTTTGAGAAAATTTGGAATTTCCCAACAAGAGAGAGAGGCTTAGTGATCCAGTAATCCAACTTCTTTTCAATTTTAGCAAGCACAACATTCCATAAATCCACAGGAGAGGCTTGAAAAGAAAAGGGAATTCCCAGGAAGCGAAAAAATTCCCCATGCAAGACCCACTTCCATTCATACTAAGCCAACCAAGGAGGAGCCAAAAGAAAGGATTGTTAGGATTAACAAGATAGAAATAGCAATTACATACAAATATAACCAATTTCAGAAAACAATAAACCACACAGAAGAGAACACAAGACACAAAGATTTAATGTTGTTCACCCTATCCCTGGGCTACATCCACCAACAATGAGTCCAATATTATTATTATCCAGTGATTACAACCTGATTACAATCTGTAATCCCCTTACAGCTCAATTATGTCGCAAGTACTAAAATCATACATTATGAAATCCCTAACCCTAAGCCATATTATACAATATTTTGCCACTTTAGGGTTAGAATGAGTTACAAACATGTTGGCCCAAAAATAGCTAAAAATAAGTCAGCCTCAAAAATAGGTCAGGAGGAAAAGTGTACAGTACTTTCCTAGATAGTGCTTTCCTGATCAATCACCACAAGCTAACAAGGATTGTTTGTAGCAGAGAGTCTTGTGCCATTGAATAGCCAAACCAGAGGTGAGGAAAAACATATCTAAGCATTACAAGGCATTAGAGACATTTTCTTCATCCTCAATGAGAGTGAGAAATGAATCATTAGAAAAGTGACCATTGACAAGCTAGGAAGAAGAATTAGGAAAAGAGATGCCACACACCAAACCAGAGGAAACAAAGTGGGAAAGTAAGTAACCAAAACCTTCAGCAACAAGAACATACAACACAGGAGCCAGAGGGAAACCCTAGCAAATAGACCTGAAAATCCCAAAGGCGTCATATTGGGCACCATTGATAGAGATGCAAGCAGAAGCATCACCAAAAAGAATTTTCACAAATTGCAAAAAATTTGGGCCAAAACCAAGAGCCTGCAACATAGAAAGAATGAAAGGTCATTCAATGCAATCATAAGCTTTAAAAAAATCAATTTTAAGGAACAAGGTTTGCTACTCGGACTTACGAGCCCATTCCATGCCTTTCCAGATAGCAATGATGTTGTCGATGATATATCTAGACTTAATAAAGCTACTTTGTTTTGGCCAAACAATCAAAGGAAGGACATGTCTAATTTTGAGAGCTAAAGCCTTAACAATGATCTTATATGAAACATTCAACAAGGTGATGGGTCTCCAATTACAGATATCCTCAGGGTCACCATCTTTAGGTATGAATTTAATATTTCCTTTGTTAATAATAGCTCCCAAAATTTTACTATGGTAAGCTTCGAGATAAACTTTATGCAGGTCATGGCCTATAGAATCCCACAAATATTTGTAAAACTCACAAGGGAAGCCATCACACCCAGGGGACTTATCATCAGCCATAGAAAAAAAGCCTCTTTGAGGTCACTGATAATGAGAAGTTTCTCACATAAGGCTTGTTGCTCGACCGCTAGGCGGTTTGGAGTAATAGAAACACAATTTCTGAGAGCCTCATCTTGAGCAACTAAATTTTCCTATGAAGAAAACACTCTTTCATAATGCAGAACAAAATCCTGAAGAATAGTAAGAAGATCTGAAAGAGTTTCATGACCTTGTTTGATTTTTTTGATTCCAAAATTGGTATTGACGGGCCTTGAGAGCTTGGAAGAATTCCTTGGAGGCTTGATTTCCCACCTCCAACCAATGGAGGTGAGATTTGATTTGCGCTCCCTAAGAAATAGATTTGCACTTCTCGAGCTTTGATTTGCTTTTCATGGCGGAGTTTAGCAAGATAAAATTGAAGCTTAGAATCAAAGGGATTCAAAGTGAGAGCTTTAGAGGCACTCTGAAGAGCTTTGGTGTTGGCTTCATAGGAACGTCTTATGTACATGGCCAACTGGTGGTCGTAGATTCTAAGAAATTTGGTCGTCCGAGTGATGGCATCGTTCCACCATTGAATCTAACCAGCTTGGTTGTGGGGTCGAGGCACTAAATTCCAGACCCGCATGATATGAGCAATGGTAGAGGCATGATTCAACAATGATGTATTAAGAAAAAATTTAGTTCTTGCAGCTTGCGATACGATAGATTACCACGTAATGGAAAAAAAGATGGGGTAGTGGTCAGACAAAGTCACATCTAGCAGAGGAATGATAGGCAATTCCCGATCTTCAGAAAAGGAGAAAAATATTGTGCAGTAATCATAACATGATCAAGTCTGTTAAATATGCGGTCAGTACCAACTCTAAAATTAGACCAAGTGTGCCAGACCCCGCTTTGTCAATGACATATAACATTAGGATAAAATAGGC
The DNA here is from genome assembly GCA_027943335.1 of Chamaecyparis obtusa. Taxonomy (NCBI): domain Eukaryota; kingdom Viridiplantae; phylum Streptophyta; class Pinopsida; order Cupressales; family Cupressaceae; genus Chamaecyparis; species Chamaecyparis obtusa. The sequence goes on from BSBK01009958.1 coordinate 710,907, forward strand.
TCAATTTATTGCACATATAGTACCATGCTTTTCGCTCACCAGTTGTCCATCAAAAAGGCAGAATCCCTTCTTTGTTAGAAGCCAACTCAACCATATTAAAGTCCCCACACACAACCCAAGTGGTCAGAGGTAGATTATCTGCCATCCAACACCAAAGTTGAGATCTTTCCATAGCATCATTGGGAGCATAAACATTAACTATACCAAAGGAACGATTATTGAAGGACATCAAAATCCAAATTATTCTCTGCATAGGGTTAGAACCATGAGAAATAATTGCAGATTGCAAACAAGGTGAAAGGATGGTAATAACACCACCTCTAACAGCTTTGTGCTGAGAAGAAAATACAATGCCATCTGACCACATGACATGACAAGCAAAAGTAAGAAAAAAATCAGAGATCTTAACTTCTTGTAAATACAAAATATCCAGACTTTAAAGTCTGCAATGAGTATCCCGAACATAATACTTTCTAGAGAGGTCGGTCAAACCTTGTACATTCTAAGATAAAAAATCCATAAAAAATCTTACATATCTTCCTCGTCCTCAAGAGAGGAGAAACTATTCTATAAAAAAGCTGGGATGGAGCCAAAGCTAGTAGGCAAATCTCCAGGAGAAATAGGGTTTGAAACTTATTGAACCATCGACGACCCCTCAATGGAAAGCACTTGCTCTCCATCCAGAGCTGCCAACAAAGGAGCAGAGGTGGAGGTGGTGGGTGACTATTTGGGAGCCAAAGAGGTCTTTCCTTTGCCCATGAAAGTAGTCCATTCTTCCTTATTTCCATCCTTTGCATTTTTAACAAGAGTTTCCTTTGGCTGCGGCTTGGCTCGGGGAATGACTAAAGGGAAATTCCTACTCTTGTGATCCACCAAATGCACCTATAGTAGGTGTTCTTCAAGTTCAAGTAAAGCACCTTCTAGGAGAAGGTGTGGTGAGGTCCTTAGAGAGGTCAACCTCAACAAACACGTGCCTTTGGGGATGAGCATTGAAATTTTTTTCATGCTACATAGTAATAAATTTGCCAAGGGTTTTGGCAATGGACTCAATAAAAGGCCAGCATGGAAAAGGGAGACCAGAAAATTCAACCCACACAGGAACCCTAAGTTTCTTATCATTTGAGACAATGAAGTCTCAAGACCACCTCTGGAAAATAAGCAAGGAGGAATGAACCGACCAAGGACCACGATTGAAAACCACCTCAACTTGGGAAGGGTTAGAAAAAAAAAATAGAAAAAAACCTTTGGTAAGGTTTTGAACAGCCTCAAGATGGACTCCATGAGGAGTCCAGCTCTTGGCAACCCACTCTTTGAGCATAGTTTCAGGAGGAGTGTGACCCACAAAATAACCTATCAAGGTATTTTTTTCCAACCAATCACAAGCAACATCAAAATCTTGCATGTTAAGAACAATATCAGGGTTACCTCGTGAAAGACCTTCAAGACAAACTTGTGCATGGGTTTGTTCAGAGGAGGCGCCATGGATTTCTAAAGCATCAACTCGAGCACCAGCATCAACTATTGGGATGAAGTTGGCCGGGGCTATTATAAATTAACCCTAATGAGAAATCTCGCAGTAAATGTGGTATGACAAGTGGGAAACTCATAAGAAAAGCTTAGACAAAGAGTCGTACGCATGAAATCCTAGTAGAGCCCTCAACAATGATCTTTTTTTTCCTTTTTCTTAATAATAAATTTTTATTATGTGAAATGGTAGATTATTAAAAACAAAATGAAGTTATTTATATGGTAATCTAATTCTCTTTCATTTGTGACATAAATCTTTTAAAATGAATTGAAAAGGATCTATGATCACATCTTTATTTTGTTTTCTTGTTTTGCTCTCTTCTTCTTGATGGTAGATAATGTAATTTGATCAAAGATATTTAATTTCAATAAATGTGAAGAATGTTTCTATAGTTGATTTTTTTGATTGAATGTTTTTGGTAATAATAAGTATATAAGTGATATATATGTAGTTAAAATTGATATATCAATTTTTTTTAATCAATAAGGCACCAAGGCATTAATTTGTATGAATAACAAAAAAAAGAGATTACATAGGGTTTGTGCAAGTCTAGCTATAGACTTGACACTTATATACTGCATCTATTACAAAAAAGAACTAACCTTGACTTAGAACTAATTGTCAAACTTGATTCGATGATTGAAAAAATCCTCCTAGCAAACTCATGCAACACACTTCAAACACACACGAAATTTGATATACAATAGCAAGTTGGATAGATTCAAACATTAATTTATTCAAATAAAAATCATTGAATTTATTATTGAAATTTGATATAGGTTTACAAAAATAGTGAGACACAAAACTAGCTTCTCAATACAAAATTAATTTTTATTGGTCTACTCTCAAACCAGCAAGCGAACAAAAAAAATAAAAACTTTTTCAAAAACCTCCCTAATCCCACATAGGCACACACCCAGGAAATTAAAAAAATACCATGCATTCCCCACTTGAAACAGAGCCTCTCTCATAAAAAATGTAGCCCTCCCCCCCCCCCCCAAAAAAGGTAGTACGTACACCTCTCTCCCAGAAAATCATCTATAAAACTTTATTAAACCATGATCTCCACTCTCTCCCATGCATTGTTGAACACACCTCCCCAATTACTAGTTTTAGTCCCCCGTCTTCTATTTGTAATGTACATGAGAGGGAATGGAAATCTTCTAATTTAATTTGTTTTAGGCCATGTGGATGGCCTACATCAGACAACCATGGTAGATTGAAATGTTTTAAAACCCATATACATTTATAAGTCATATGCTTGTTTTGAATCCACTTCTCTGCCTTTTTTTTGTCTCAATATGCTTTTTCAATTTCCTCTACAGTTTGATGTCTCTTATTTACTTCATATTTTCTCTCTTTCTCCCTATTTTCACATAATCAAAATTCCACCAAAATGCACTAGGACACTTTAAAAAATCATAAGCTTCAAAGTCATCTTCTTTAGTAAAATAATCATATTTATGCATTACGTCTTTCTTTGAGACAACTACAATAATTTATCCATTAATTTTCTCTTCAGCAAGACTATGTTCCTCTTTGTTCACACCCTCCTAGAGACATTGTTTTGTTGCAAAACTTTCCTCTTTTGCATCCATAGTAGTATGTGAAAAATACTCAAGGGATTCTTCTTTCTCATCTTGCAACAAATTATTAGTTTCAAAAACTTCAACTTTTAAAACCTCTATCTCAAGTAGGAGATCATCCATCAATCCACTCTTCACCTATACATCTTTATCTTCATTATAACTTTATTTTTAAATAGATTATTCATTGTAAAATTCTCTCCTATACCAATACTATCATCCTTAAATAGATCGGAGTCAACAACGTTCCCACACAAATCATATTTTACCTATTTTTCCTTCTCCACTGGAATTGTTATTCTGCCTTTTCGGAATGCAATCAACATTGTTGCAACTTGCATGAGAAATCTATAATCTTCATATTTATCCTTTTGTGACTAAATCTTGAACTCCATTACCCAATAATTTACCAGTGTTCATACACACATTTTCATCATTCTTATTCAAGGGTTTCAACTTGTGTCCAACTTCATCCTTCAACAATGTGTAATTGTTTGCATAACCATCATGCATTACCTTCTTGCCAAACTGCCATGGCCTATAACAAACATTCATTGACACAATATCACATAAGACTTCAACATGGTAATCTCCTATCTTAAATTTAAGAAAACATTGTTCACTCACCAAAACTTTTCAATCATCCTACAACCAAGCAATGTGATATGGATGTGGATGTTGTCTTCTTTCTAAGCATAACTTGCTTACCATTTCTTCTGAAACAAGTTTGTTTGTATTTCCACCATCAATAATGACATTGCATACCTTGTCTTGACACTTTCATCTTATTCTAAACATGTTCTTTCTTTGAATGGGTTCATTCAGTAGGACTCTCCTGGTAACTAGCACTTCTCTATTTTTAGCATCCTCTTATTGTGTAGATTCAACTTCCTCATTTACATTTGTGACTCTATATTTTCCTTCATTTCTTCCTTTTTTGTTTCCATATTCTAGACATTCATATTCTCTATGTCCTTCTCCATGTTTAAAACAAGTTATCTTTTAATTTCCTCTTCCAAACCCTCTACCCAATCTTTCTCTTCCTCTAGAATCTTGTTCACGATGGTGTGAATAATTATTCCTTCAATTTTTATTGCTTCCATGGTCTCCATTCTTTTGAACTTTCATATTTGAGTCTTCATACCAATCTCCATATGATTTCCCCTCTTTCTTTCATCTCAGCCTCTTCTCCTTTGTTTAATTTCAAATCTTTTGTTTATCTTTTCCTCAAATTTTAGAGAAAATTAAAATGCAGCATGCATTGTATAAATTCTTATTAAATCCAACTCTTCTTGAATTCTTGGTCTTAACCCATTGATGTAATGAGCTATTTTCTTCTTATTTTCTTCAGAGTGGTCTGTTGTGATTAGAATTTTGTAAAATTTCTCTGTGTACTCCCTCATCGTCCTACTTCCTTATTTCAAGTTTTGTATTTTCCTTAACGAATCTAACTCATAATCAATAGGAATAATGTCCCTTCATCACTTTCATCATCTTATCCCATTTGAAAATCTTACTTTTTCCTCTTCTTCCTCTTCCAATATGTACCTCCTTCCACTAGATTTTAGCATGTCCTTTTAGTTTGGTTTTAGTAAGCCTCACTTTGTCAGGATCCTCTATTTCTTCAAACTCAAAGTACTCTTCCATATCATATATCCAGTCTATTAATTCTTCTAGATCAAGGTTCCCATTAAAGAAAGGAACTTCCACCTTTGGCCTTTTCTCAATCTTCATCAACGCTTTAATAGGAGGATCATTTAGAGCTTCTCTTTCTACTTCATCTTCAACATTTTCTTCTTCTTCTTCTAAAGTTTCTCTAGTCTCATCATCTTCACTTTCAGGTGCTCTTCTATGAGAAATCCCTCTTCTAATTTCTTTTTGTATGGCTTCAACGTGTCTACTAAGGCATCTAAAATTATTAATACGCATAACATTTGGAGGGTTTCTTCCTCCACGTATAGCTCCAAATCTACCCCAACTATGTGGAGCTCTTCTTGCATCCATTTTCACAACACCCACAAGCTCAATCCTAGTGCAAACTACCTCCCTCTAGAAAATTTGTCTACACACTCAAAATCTTCTGGCTTTGATACTACTAATGCAATGACTAAAAAATCCTCCTAACAAATTCTTGAAACACACTTCAAACACACAAAAAATCTAATCTATAATAGCAAGTTGGACATATTCAAACATTAATTTTTGAAAATAAAACTCATTGAATTTCTTATTGAAATCTGAAATAATTTTACAAAAATAGTGAGCCAAAGAAACTAGCTTCTCAATTTGAAAAAAAAAAATTTGTTGGATTGTTCTTAGACCGACAAGAAGATAAAAAAACCTAAAAACTTTATCAAAAACATCCCTACTCCCACACAACCACACTTAGAAAAAACAAATACCATACATTCCCCCCTTGAGACAAAGCCTCCCCCATAAAAATTCCAGCCTATCTCGCCCCCCCCCCCCCCCACCTTCCCACCCTCTCCACTCTCTCTCATATGTTGTTGAACACAGCTCCCCAATTACTAATTTTAGCCCTCCGACTTTTATTTGTAACACACATGAGAGGGAATAGTAATCTTCTAATTTAATTTGTTTTGGGCCATGTGGATGCCTTGCATCAAAACTAATCCATCTAGGCAATATATAGATGCCATATCATTTTTTATACAAAGTATGGATCAAGAAAATTAATAAATTAGCATAATAACATGATTTTAAGAAAACCACCAAAACCAAAAAAAACTATGATGATAAAATCCTAATCACAATCAATAAGGTTATCAAAATTAAATGTAAAATAAATAATAAATTTGCAAACCAAATTCATGCATTTCTTTGATGGTGCATCATTGTTTTTTCTTGATTTATAAAAGTGTAAATAGATTGTGAGCTAATGGATGGATGGATATATGGACCTAATATAGATGGAAGGATTGAAGGGGGAGGTGTATGTTTGAGTTTTGAATTTAGATTTTGTAAGGATATCAACATCTTGAGAATGTGGTATGTAGCTAAGGCCATGACCATTAGGATGTTATTTAATATGGATGGGTTATAATATGCCTTTCTCATTGAGACCTAGCCTTTTTCCTTGATAATACATGCTTCAAAAAATCGTTCAACCAATGGGATACTTGTTAGAAGATGCGAGTCCATTTTGAGGTGAATGTGACATGGAGGACACAATATGACTACAAAGTAAGCCAAACCTGATATAAGAGGAGGAACCCTTGTGATATGTAATGGGTTTATGCACACCTTGTGTAAAATTATTGGAATCATGAGGGGGACTGAGAGATATGACAGATTCTTTATGAGGAGGAATAGAAGGAATCATGAGATCATTTAGAAAAATAGGGTCTTGTGGTGAACATGGAGATGAAGGGATGGAAAAATATTGAGGATGATCTTGAGGGTCTTGTGGTGGACATGAAGATGAACGAATACTTTGATCTTGACTTAGAAGGGGATCACCAATCTCCATATTAAGGGAATTCTGCTCTTGACTTTAGATGACATCATTAGGAAGAATGGAAGGAATGTCATAATCTTTCTTAGGAAATGAAAAGTTCATAGGACTTGGAAGGACACTTTGTTATTGGGGTGGATGGTGTATACACCTAAAAATGGTCATCTAGACTATTAGCCCCTTGCTAGCATTATTTGCTAAAATCATCAATTGCTTATTCTTGATCAAATCCTAGTTCTATCATTTATTTATTTTATTCTATGGGTTAACCATCTTATCCTAAGTCTTTATTTAATTAAAAGGAGTTTCCTCCTCTTTTAATTAAATAAAAAAGCCCCCCACTTTTCCTCTTATCCTAAGTTGAACAAATAAAGCACTATTCTTATTTTATAAGAAGGGAAAAATGCACTTTTTGTCTCATATGGACACAAAAGTCAACTCTTATTTTCTCATTGGAGGATATTTGTGCACATGGATTGCTCCTCTTTGATGCTCCATCATTGATTAAATCTTTTGCCTCTTAATCTCCATGGTCCATTCCTTCTCATTTCTTATAAAAGAAGAGCTCTCTTCTTCATTCTAGACCCCCAACTTTTTATGCTAATGTTATGCTGCAGGTTTTTTAAGTCACTTTGGAGCTTTTGAAGATTTGGAGCATTCTTGGCTTTTGCATCTACATGTTATCATAGTTTCATTTCTTGCATTATCATGGCATTCATAGCTTCATATTTAGCTTAGTTTCCTTTGTGCTTTAGATTAATTCATCTAGCTTAATTAGGAGGCTTTGTAATACTTGCATTTCCATTCTTAGCATAGCTTGCATTTCATCTCCATTTTGATTCTTGGGGATATTGGCATTCTTTCCCTTGTCTTCATTTGAATCTCCCATTGCATGGTTTACTAGCAAGGTTATTGGCTTAATAGCTCTAGCTAAGAGCACTTTTAAAACCCTTGCACTCCATGCCTAGGGAGCTCTAAAATGATTTCTCAAGGTTTCCAATCCATGGATTCTTTTGGAAGCAATGATTTAGAGAAGTGCACTATTTAGAGTACACATTTTTGGCACCCACCGTGGAGCAGAACATTAGCGTTTTGTCCTTTAATTTTTGCATTTCCATCAATTTTTTGACAAGTTTTTAGCTCATTTGCAGTCTCTGGTTTTTTTGGCTCAGAGTATCGTGCAATACTTTCAGAAGTATCGCACAATAGTTCTTTGTATACTAGTGTGATACTTTACCAGTTCAAAGTATCGCTCAAATATTACAAGAACTATCGCCTGGTGTAAGAAGTATCACCTGGTGTAAGACGAAGTATTGCCTAGAAATATATTATCACCCTGTTATACGGTAAAGTATCGCACGATATTTTTTGTGTCTGTACTGTCACCTGTACCTGGTAGTGAGTTGAGTTTTGGGTTTTCTATTTTTTTGAAAATTTTAGCATTTTCAGAATCCGTGCCACCCATTTTTTAGAAATTTTCACATACAGTATCAAAAATTTAAGTGTGATATATCGTTGGAAAGCTCTTTCCGAGCCTAATCCAACCATGTTGGTTTCATTTTTGAATTTTTCCATTTGATCAACTATTTTCCTTGTAGATTATCTAATTTTTGATGTGCTAACCATTGTGGAGCTAACAAGTTGTGCTTGTAGGTGCTCTCATTGCTTGAAATATTTTGCCATAAGAACGCATGTCAAAGCTTCAAATGCACACGGGCTACTAATAGTTTTTGTAGGGCTACCCAAAGCATAAAAACCCAATCAAGTGCTTGTTGTTTATTTCATTTTCAAGTGTGGCAATTACTAGTTGTTTCATTTCATAGGAACATAATATCTTGTTGTAGGAATTCTTGGGTGGTAGGAGAAGTATGCTCTTCACCCTTGTGGTGAACCAAAAAATCTTGACCCATCTTTGGATTTTGAAAGCAAGAGGGTAATTGAAAATTTGCTTGGTGTGATTGGGAGAAAGCTTTGGGATAAGGGAGTATGCTCTTCACCCTTGTGGTGAAACAAAATCCTTGAATCTCATAAGTTGATCCACTCTTTGTTTAGATCTTCAGAATCCTTTAGCGGGCCTGCTCTTGAGCAATCAAGAGGAATGGCCCAAGTGGAGACAAGCTTATTGTCGGCTATTCCAACCCACTATAAACTCAAGGCTATCAAGGACACAAAACCTTGGTAGATGTAGTACTTGTCTTCATTTAATGTGAGTACTTGTGGGATTGTGACCATGAGGAAAATGTTGAGCAAGAATGCTTAAGGTACTCTTGTGGCCACAAGGTCTGTTACTTGCCACAAGGTAAGGAGTCCCTTTGGGGAGCAAGAGGGGTGCTATGAATGGAAGCCCTTACTAAGAACCATAGATAGAAGCCACCCTATTTTTTCCGCTTAGCTTCTTGGTGCAAGGATTGATCCAAGTGGAATAACTTGGATCACCCCAAGATTACTCACCACATGTGTTCCTTTGGTTGTGTCTTTGGCACTTCCATGACAAAGCCAATATCTATTGTGGGCAACCACTTTGTGTGAGGCAATGGAGCATCAAGTTGTGGGCCAAGTTGTTAAGTATTGAGCCTTGTCCTTTAGGCTAATAAGTGCTTGAAGTGTTCTCATTGTGTTATACTTGTGTAAATGTTCTTGCATACTCAACATCTCAGTAGCATTCATAAGGTCTTTCAATTTTGATATCACAGTTGTTTGTCTTGGCAAGGTTGCTTTTTCCCTTGTTTCAAGTGTTTGAAGACATGTTTGATCCCATACTATTTGCAAACCTGTCTATTTACTGCTGTCACTATGCTTGAAACTGAAAAATCAACCCTCAAACTAAAAATTTTGAGCAAACAGTCCCAAAAACTGAGTTTTTTATGTTCACTGGTCAAAGAGTCATACAATTTTGCAATAGTATCACGCCCGTTGGAGAGAAATATCACGCGATAGTTCGCCCCTGCTGGACTATTGCCCCGCCTGCTTGGAAAGTATCGCCCGGGCTTATTGAAAACTATCACCTGGTTTAAGGTGAAGTATCACCTCGCTATAAACTATCGCCATGCTTGCCTGGAAAGTATCGCCCTGAGTCATTCTACTGTCCTACTGTTGTTGCAATTTGGAGCTGTTACACTTGCATTTTAACCTACTGTAGAGTGTCTTTTTTTATTCTTATCTAAAGCTGGTTTGTTACCTACATGCTTAGGATTGTTCTAGACTGAAACAAACGAGCTAAAACTATTGGATTTGAGCCTATCGAATGTCACTTTTGATCACTTGTTAAAACATGGTTATCTATCTAGCTACTTGCTAATCGAGCTTCTTGCTCACATTTAGGCTTGTGTCAATTGACTATTGTAAGTTCTTGAGCACTTTGACCAGCCATCTCTATTGTTCTATCTCAACAAGTGATCATCATTGGCTTTTGCTTATCTCAACATCTAAGAAACTTTGTCTCATTTTATTGGTTAAACAACTTTCTTTTTCATGCCGGTTACAACTCAGTCTCAATTTGAACAAGGGAGTCACCCTTCATTCAATTATACACAGTTACCTTCTCCCACTAGACGCTCATGAGCACCTATTAGCAACGCTAGTTCTAGTTCTGAAGATTCTAAGGCTACCTCATGGTACAAAGGAGGCTTTCTCTTTTTCGCATTTAAGTCCTCCAAAAACATAGACAGTGTCTCACTCACTCTCACTGAACAAGAAAAGTTCCATCATTTGCAAGAACACGTTGAGCACAAGGACAACCAAGCACGCTTAGACAAAGAACACAACCAAATCATAATGGATGCTGCTAGGTGCATGGCTTTTAGAGGAATGTCTCACGAGCAACCTGAGACTAGTATTTATGAGCATAGACCACTTTTTGGTACCAATGGAAATTATGGCAACAACACGCCACCTAGATCTCCTCTGAGATGAACTTTTGTTGTACCTTCTTCACCTCCTAGACCACCTCCCTCTCACCATGAGGAAGAGGCTATTGATGAGATTTCTAGTGAGGATCTTATTGCATTTGAACAAGATGAGGAATCCCAACGAAAGATGCTTAAACTTTTAGAGTGTAATGGAGACCAATATTTCCAATATATGACTTCTAGAGGATACAAGCTTCCTCCCGGCTATGATGTCAGACAAATTTTCCAACAAAGAGTACCAACTGAATTGGAAGTCCTTTAGGAAGAACTACGTCAGACAAATCAATGCCTTACCCAAATGGCAATAGAAATAGAGCCTCCAAAAGTCTCTTTTGTAGAATCAATTTGTGCTCTTCCTTTTGATAAAAGTCTATACATGGTCCCATTTCCTATGGATATTGAGGTTCCTAAGTATGAAAAGTATGATGGAAATGGTGATCCGCATGACCATGTACATCACTTTTATGCTCTTAGCATGGACTTCTTTCATGAAGACACATTTCTTCTATGATTGTTTCCTCGAAGCTTAAGAGGACAAGCTTTAGAATGGTTTGAAAAGTTGACACCTCCTTTGAAGACTTTTGATGAGTTGGCTATGCGCTTCACACAACACTATTCATACAATATCTAATAGCCTATCACCATGATAGATCTTGGTGCTTTGAGACAAAACCAAGGAGAGTTATTTTCTACTTATTTGCAATGTTGGAGGTCATTGTATTCTCAATATCCTCGTCAGCTACCCGAAAGGGAAATGATTGATATTTTCATCAACACTCTTGTGCCTGAGCTATATTATGATCTAAGGAAGCAATTGTTCTCCTCTTTCAATGACATGGTTGAAAGTGCATATCGGATTGAGGATGTGACCATAAGAAAAGGGTGATATTGTTATTAATAAAGCTACTAGAGGCAATGGCAAGGACAAGAACAAACCCTGGAATAGGAATAAGTATGTTGTCAATGATGGGGTTGTAGATGTCCCTAAAGCTAAAGAGCCTACTTTCAACCTTTCTAATGCCATCGACGCAGCAAAACAACAAGAAGCTGCCAATGCTGAAAATGCTCCTAAGCCTCAGAATGCAGACAAACCTAAGAAGAAATTCTGATGATGGGTCTATACCCCATTGGCTGAACCATATGATGTGATCCTTAAGGCTTTGGTTACCAATAATTATCTTACACTTCCTGAGAAAACTCATCCCTATGATCCGCCAGTTAAGCCTGATTGGTGGAGAGAGGATGATTACTGCCACTATCACAGAAACAAGGGACACAAGACTGACAATTGTTTCACGCTTAAAGATGTTATACAAGATCTCATTGATGGAGGCACAATTCTCATAGATGGCTTAGTTAAAAACTCTGATCACCAGGCTTTCAAAGATCCTCTACCTAAGTATGACAAAGGTGAAACCTCTCAAGCACATAAGAAGAATCATGATGCTAAGATCAACTATACATATACTTTTGATTCGCCTGTGATCAACATGGTAGAGCCCGTTGAGAGTGTTCTTATGATGAGACCTCAAGATGATAATAAAGCCAATCATGGTATGCCAAAGTTGGTCTTGCAAACACGAGGTAGTTCATCTTCCCGAAGTGAGGCACTAAATGCTATTACTAGGGGGAAAGCTAAACTGGTCCTTAAAACTGTGCCTGATCCTAAACAAGCCTCATCTTCCAAACTAGTAGTTCCTTCAGCTTTGTCTAGCTATGATCTTGTCCATCAGTTGCAACGGACACCCGCATAGATATCTATTTTTGAGTTGCTTGAGCTATCCCCTTTGCACAAGGAGATCCTTGAAAAGGCTTTGCATACAACTAATGTCCCTAATGACATTGACCCAGATAGGTTCTAGGCTATGGTCAACCACATCTCATCACCTCATTATCTATCCTTTTCTATAGAAGATGATGTATCTATTAGTCACCCTCACAATCTTGCCTTACATATTGAAGTTATGGTATATCATACCCAAGTCTGCCGAGTCCTGATAGACAATGGTGCATGGTTAAATATTATTTCTTTCAATGTCATACAACAACTAGGTTTGTTAGAATTTGCTATCGATCCTAAGTGGAAAATCACTATAATAGCATATGATGAAGTTGAAAGATCTTCCAAAGGTCTTGTCACGCTACCTTTCCGAGTGGGCCTTGTCATGAAAGATATTATGTTCCAAGTATTGGACATCCCACTTGCTTATAACATCCTTTTGGGTCATCCTTGGATCCATGACATGCAAGATGTGCCTTCTACATACCATCAGTGTGTCAAATTCCCCCATAACGGAGCTAAAATTGTTATTCCAGGGGATCATTCTATTGCTATTAATGCTCTTGCTACTGCTGAAACATTTGTTCCTCATAAAAAACCTTCTAATGATCCTACTACATCCCTGGTTGCTGCTGAGAAAACATTTAAGATGATGAGCCTTGGTATGGGTGAATACACACTGGATTCCCTTGCTGCTATGCCTACTTCTCCTAGATCATATGGGAGACCTTCTGATAAGATGAAGCCTTCTACTTCTACCATGACAATTTTTGGTAATTTTGTTCAAGCGTCCATACCCCTAGAGGCAAAAAGATAAGAACAAGCTGTTAGAGAATGGATCTATAGAGATGAAGAAGATGGTACCACTATTGCTACTCCTATTTCTCCTAAGCGCTATGGTAAAGGCTATAAATTTTTGCAGAAAATGGGCTATCAAGGTCACAGACCTATAAATGATAATGGACATGCCCTAGTCGAGCCTTTGAGTCATACTAATGGCCAACCCTCTAAGATTACAACAAGTCTAGGATATGGTGCCGATGATGACCTCCCTACATGCTCTAAAAATTCTCCCATGATTAGTGATTCAGACATAGATACAGATGAGTCACCACTGCACACTATTGCTCAAATGGGAGACAATCTTCCTTCTACTTTACTCCTTTGAGGAGAAGAACACATACCTGCTGAGGACATAGCTAACTGACAACGTAGGAATATTTTGTGGTTAATGAAAAGAGGAGATCTCACAAATAATGATGCCGAAGCCTCTACTTCTAAAGGTCCTAAACCTTCTTGGTGCAAGCATCCCAGTAGAAGCATAACAATAGATTCAAATGAATATGAATGGGATACTCTCTTCAATAGATCTTCCACAGTGGATATGGAAGTGGATGTGGTTCATACTTATGGTGACCAACTCGACGTAGTTGATGAGTCTCGCGTAGGGTCTGATAAGTTTAATCCACATATTGCTTTAGTGGACCACACTGGTCCTTCTATGAAAAGTCTAGATCTTAACACTTTTAGAGCTTACCCTATAGGCTTGACCTCTCTTGTCACCAAAGATGACATCCCCGATATCAATCACCTTGAACCAGTCACTTCCCTTCATCTCATACACACAAATCTCCTAGATTGGTCCACCCAGGATCAACTTGCCTTTGAACCTGTTACTTCTTCCACCAGTGAACCAGCAACAAAAAGGACTGAATCATAAATCAAGTATCTCAATCATCAAATCAAAAGAAAAGAGCAATGGTCAGATGGCAAAAACCACATTGTGGCGGTATCCGAACCTAAAAAAAGTAAAAATAAAGACCTACTAAAAAATTATGATTATCAAATAAAAGATGACAAGCTGATTCTTTACAAGCACATGGTGAACTTATCTAAAAATCAAGTTGCTAATGTCATGGTTACTTTGACATCTATTTTACAATTGAAAAAGCATAAATCATGCTTTAAGTTCCTGGTGGAAGAATTACACTATCTTGCTCATAGTCCTTACACTGCCATCATATTTTCCTATCTCCAAGATCATGTTATTCCTGAAAATCTAACACGCAATATGAATCTCCATCTCATCCATCACGCCTCACATTTTACCCTCGTCTCTAGTAACTTGTATAGGAAGGGTCTAGACGGAACTCTCCTTAAGTGTCTAGAAATAGAGGAGTTAGACAAAGTGCTAGCTGAAGTTCGTGACTGTATATGTAGATCACACTTTAATGATCCCGCCCTAGCTTGGAAATTTCTTAGGGCTAGTTCCTATTGGTCAAGGCCCTCTATCATCACAACAACAACATTTGGGTCCGGGGCCTATCAATTATCTACATCAGAGGAAGCAAAGCTTACCGAGCCTATCAATGTTCTACATCTGAAGAAGTGTTATGTCTGAGGTTCTTGAGCTCTTTGTATATATTTTATTGATCCTGAAAAAATTCATAGATGATGCTAAAAAAATCCTAAAAAGCATAAAAAGTACTAAAAAATGAGCATCCTAGTGAAAACCTAGCAATAGGCGCTTTGATGTCTCACCAAAAAAATAAATAAAAATTAAAAAAATTGAAAAATCAAAAAAATCTATCAAATGGTGAAAACCTAGAAATAGGTGCTGTTTGGGACCCTTGCACCTATTTCTATCAGTCTTGTGTGGCGCTCTTTCACTCCACTTCTCACTTTACCTCTCCTAGCTTGGAATTAACTCTTGTCTTAGTCTAGGGGGCATACGTTGTTCTAGCTTATCTTGGGTCTCTTTGTGCATCTAGGTTTCTTAGGCACCTCACAAACGATGTTTTTCAACACTGCCCCCAACTGTTTTTTTCAACACTACCCTAGCGTCGAGTGTTTCTTAACACTTATCAAATATCCTACCAGCAGTCTAGATGATGCAATATTTCTCACTAGCAGATGCGATACTCAAAGTTTGACTCTATGACCTACACACACGCACTTCAACACTTAACTTGCTGACATTTTCTTTATTTCTTTATGTGTTGTCTATGATGATTTCTTTACTGAGTGTTCTATCCCTAATAGTTTTTGATGATGCTGAGCTAGAAGACTGGGGCATGAGGACATGTTTTATTTGCTTTTTGCTTGTGGGTATATTTTTTTGGTCCTCACTGTCATTAGCATTTATGCTTGTTCCACTTGACATTGGGATCTACAAGGTATTATCCTTGACTATTTTTCTCAAGTGCATACTTGTGGTCATCTTGACTTTCTTGTGTGTTGATCTGAGTATAATCTTGCTATACTAAACTTAGGAAATCTCACTGCACTAGTCATCTTGACCTACATATCTTTGGTGCCTAGGTGGGATTTCCACATTTCTATCTGATATAGATCATATTTAGATCCACATAGTTATGCTAGTGTGTATTGTATGATCTTGTGATGCTACCAATAACTCTCGATGATGAATATTAGAGTCTAACGGCTTTGTGACCTTGCAAGTAAACCACCTTTGCATTTTCATAGTAGTTTGCATTTTTTAGTTCATGTTAGTTAGTTTTGCATCTTGCATATGGAGAGAGCTCTTCTTTTATCTTTCGAGGACCTATCAGTCAACTGCACTCACCTTTCACTTCTTCCCGATCATGTCTTTTGCTTCTTGTCTTTCATTTCACATCATTTTCTATTCATTTCGGGACCAAAACTGAAATCCGCATTAACCTTGATCACCCAAATCGCATTTCTCCTTCTTCCACACAGTTGGCTGACCTTTTGGGGCTTGATCCTTTGATCTTTTCTAGGGCATTCTTTCTTTCTTCATCCCCATCTCTTCCAACCTTCTAGTCTTTGATTCATTTCCTTTCATCTCTCTGAGATCTTCGCTGGGGCATATCTTCACTGCTTGATGGTTATTCTGTCATCTTTCATCTTCGATTATGATTTCTAGTGATTTGATCATGTTTCTCTTGCTTCTGCATTCCCTCTACCTGATTTCGCTTTCGATCCGGAGGGGGCAGACACATCATATCCTATTGGCTGTTCTCTAGAGCATATGCTTGACCATTCCATTTGCTTTGATCGATCTATCTTTGTGCTTGACATGTTAGTTCTCGTCTCGAGTTCTAATATTGTCCATCTCTTTCCTAAGTGTTCAGTACTGTTGCTACCAGGCTGACCATGCAGGATTTTCTCTCTCTCTGCACTTCATTCTTTGGAGTCAGATCTCTATCTATTGCCTTCTTGGCTGATCTATTCTTTGATGTAATGTGTTTCCAGATCGATCACACATTAGTCAAAGAGGGGCAAATGTATACACCTAAAAATGGTCATCTAGACTATTAGCCCCTTGCTAGCATTATTTGCTAAAATCATCAATTGCTTATTCTTGATCAAATCCTAGTTCTATCATTTATTTGATTTTATTCTATGGGTTAACCATCTTATCCTAAGTCTTTATTTAATTAAAAGGAGTTTGCTCCTCTTTTAATTAAATAAAAAAGCCTCCCACTTTTCCTCTTATCCTAAGTTGCACAAATAAAGCACTATTCTTATTTTATAAAAAGGGAAAAAGGCACTTTTTGTCTCATATGGACACAAAAGTCAACTCTTATTTTCTCATTGGAGGGTATTTGTGCACATGGATTGCTCCTCTTTGATGTTCCACCGTTGATTAAATCTTTTGCCTCTTAATCTCCATGGTCCATTCCTTCTCATTTCTTATAAAAGGAGAGCTCTCTTCTTCATTCTAGACCCCCAACTTTTTATGCTAATGTTATACTACAGGTTTTTTAAGTCACTTTGGAGCTTTTGAAGATTTGGAGCATTCTTAGCTTTTGCATCTACATGTTATCATAGTTTCATTTCTTGCATTATCATGGCATTCATAGCTTCATATTTAGCTTAGTTTCCTTTGTGCTTTAGATTAATTCATCTAGCTTAATTAGGAGGCTTTGTAATACTTGCATTTCCATTCTTAGCATAGCTTGCATTTCATCTCCATTTTGATTCTTGGGGATATTGGCATTCTTTCCCTTGTCTTCATTTGAATCTCCCATTGCATGGTTTACTAGCAAGGTTATTGGCTTAATAGCTCTAGTTGAGAGCACTCTTAAAACCTTTGCACTCCATGCCTAGGGAGCTCTAAATCGATTTCTCAAGGTTTCCAATCCATGGATTCTCTTGGAAGAAATGATTTAGAGAAGTGCACTATTTAGTGTGTACAGATGGGAATCATCATTGATAGGATGGACCAGATGGTAGGATAATCATTAGATTCTGGGAAGATGGGATCTTGGTCAACAATTGTATAGGATTGACCATTATTGGGATCTTGATCTTGATTTGTTTCAGGAATCGTTTATACGTTCTTTAGATCATCGCCTTGACATCCAAGGTATGAAATGGAATATGTATGGGGGTTCTAGAAAAGGATTTAATGTTTTGACATGAGGGAGATGGACTTGGATGAGACTCTCTGAAATGGGTTTGTTTGGAAATGGAGAACATGGTTGTGGTGGTAGAATTAGGTCTAGAATTTGTGAGTCATGGAAGGGACATGCATTATGAAAGAGATTAGCTTGGAAATATATTATGAATAGAACTTCAGAGTTTTCATTATTGGATATGCTATATAATGGAGATAATGTAGGTTTCTCTTGTGAATCTTTAGGGAATTAAGGAATGGTGGGAGATATGGAGGCTAATTGAGGGACAATTTTAGGATGAGATTTAAATGTGTCAATAATGTGACTATTTTTTAATGTGCCATTGCTAGACTTGGGTGGATGATTCTAATCATGCTCAGAAATAGTTTCTTATGTATGACCCATTTTTTGAGGTAAATATTTAAGATTTTCGGTTTGGAATTTTTTATGTTTTAGACAACTTTTTTTACGCCACATTGAAATTTGTATATTGAAAGATATTTGTTGATGGAAACTATGGAAAAATGGGTGATACATTGAATCTACTTGGTTGATGTCCAAAGGATAGTTTATTTGTATTTGTATTGGTTTGGGAAGCCCATGATGCTGCATTTCAAGACATATAAAGAGGCTTATTGGCATGTGTTGTCACCAATGGTAAAATTGTATGTATAATTGTATGAGACCTTGGTAGGGATTGACTTGTTTACACAATTACTTGTAGTACCAAGAGTTGTGTAGTTTCTTGAGGAACACTAAATTGATTTGAGACATGATTTAATGGGGATTGATTTGGGACTTTTTTGAATGAGGATTGATTGAATGATTATTGATTTGGGTTTTGGTTGAATGATGATTTACTTGGGATTGGATTGAAATTTTTTTTTTTAGTTGAAATTGGGTTCTCTTATTTTTTTAAGATGAGAGATGGTATTGTGTGTGTTAATTGTGGTAAAGCTAACTACAACACTTCAATAAACCATTACATTAAGTAATTGATCAAACTACCTAGAATTGATCTATTGCTTCCTATATGAAGCAAGTATGATTCTATGAAAGATGGTTTCAGGTGGCATGGATGAGAATCAATGACTAGATGACTTCCTAACAGAAGATTCATGGTGAATTGAGATGCAAGACATGCATTCAACAATCCAAATCTTAGTCACGAGAGACCTAAAAAATATGAATCTAATGTCTATTCTAGCATGATATTAGATTATTCTATGAGTTTAAAGCTACACGCCAACATGTGGATTAAGATTTTAGGAAATTGAAATTAATAAAACTAAGCATATAAGTCTAAGAGAAAAACAATGTAATGCATTTACTTAACAAAATTAGGATCAATTGAATGAGCCAAGAAGCCAATTTATATAGAAATCTAGGAATGGATGTGTGGTTGAGATTCATCCTATTGAGTCATTGAGATTCTCTTTCATTTTTAGAAAATTGTCATGATTGGATGATACTAAAAGAAAGATGACAACTTTCATTTCTTTAATCTTTCTTTTTAATTAGAAAGTTGATCACATGAAATTGAATGGGTTATTTATTAATTAAAAGTATTTATAAACCTTTTAATTAATTGATTTGATTTTAATTGATTTAAAATAACCTTTTATGCTCAATCAATTGACTTAATTGATTATTTTGATTATTTGATGATTGATTTAATTACTTACATAATTATGTCTAGCATATTTGTTTGAATTGATTAATTGAAATTAGGGGCACTTAGTTAGCTAGACCATTTTTAGGTGATTACATTTTCCCTTCTTTGAATTGATGTATGAGTGGCATATCAATTCAAAGAACTTCTGGTGTTGAAGCAACAAATATCTTGATGTGGATTGTTGAAACCATTCTTGATTATAAAAGATCAATTCCAAACTTGATTGGATAAAAATTGATAGGGATTCTTAGTTATCAATTTAAAACTTGATTGGGCAGAGATTGACAAAAGATCCAAAAGATATTGATTCCAAACTTGATTGAAAAAGAATTGATCATATCGACTCTGAGCTTGATTGGACAAAGACTGGTAGAGTAGACCAAGATATCGATTATAAACTTGATTGAACAAGAATCGATCATATCGAATCTGAGCTTGATTGGAGGAAGACCGATAGAATAGACCAAGATATTGATTTTAAACTTGATTGAACAAGAATAGATTTTACTAACTTCGAGCTTGATTGGATGAAGAGCAATAGAAAGGCCAGAATGTTCAGCTTGATGTGATCCGATGAAACTGAAAACTTGTTTGATTTTGATGACAACAACTAACCAATTTGATGTGAAGCGATGAAATTAATTAATGTCAAAAAGAATCTTAAATCAAAAGATTGATTTGAATGAATCACTAGCTTGATGAAGTGTGATGAAACTGATTATTGTTAAGAGACTGATTTTGAAGACACTATTAGATTGATGTGGTGCAATGAAACCGATATGTCCCTAGAGCTTAGATTGATTTAGATACATGTCTTGAATAACTTGATGTGGTTCTATGAAATCACTCGTGCAAAAAGATCAAAGAATTTCAACTTGATGTGAGTCCTGATGAAGTTGAGATGCCCCTAGAAATGAGGTCTTGATTGAATTTGTGGTTTTAAACTTGGTTGATTGATGATGTACTATTCTTGCCCCCTCGGGATCAAAATCAAAATATGGCAAGAAATACCATTGATTTGAATTGATTCAATTGATCAAAAGTATTGAATTTGTAGTATAATTAATGTCAAATTGGTTTAATAAGATTACAGATGATCAAGATCAAATTTTGAGCAATTTCAAGGTCATTTGGAGCGATTTTGACCTGGTTTTGACCAAGTTTGACCTGAGTTGATCAAATTTATGATTTATGATTTTGAGCATGATGTTGATATCAAATTTTGATTTCAATCCTAAAAAATGGATTCAAGACTCCAAAACTAGGTAAGGGTGCAAATTTTGCGTCAATTGGAGCATTTTAAAAATTAAGTCAAAAAGTATAAAAGAGGCCCAAGGGGTCATTTTCACCATTTGAGCATTAGAGGAGGCACAATTGGTTGTAGAACTATGGTCCACCAATATGTAGTCGATCTCATGACTTGAATTTTTGAATTTCATGTCATTTTTTTTGGACTTTTCCAGTGGTTTTAGGGTTAAATCCTAGTTTATCAAGCAATAAAAGTTTCCTATCACACAAGTCAGTGGCTTTTATCATACGATAAATTGCATTGCATCTTGTATCATACGCCCAAATATAGTTTTATCATATAATATATACCCATATATCGTACGATCGAGGGTACTTTATCATTTTGAAATCTTTCATCGCATCACTCATAGAGTTTCATCGTACGATAATATGGTGAATTTTCTTTTATCGCACAACTTAAATCCAATGTTTTCTTTATTATATTGAGATCAATTATGAATGTAGATTTATTTGTAGCTATGTTGAACATTGTTGAATGTTTGAACTCTCTAATTTTGATATTATTTTCTTGATCTTGATTAGATAATAATACTTTTCTTATGTTTTATGATACAAGAGCGGCTACTTGCCCCACAATTTTGATGTGCCTACCCTCAGGCACTAAGATTAGTGCAGTTTATGTCTGATCAGGATCATGAAATAGTTGAGCAATGCGGGTTGGGGAAGCTTCTTACGATACCTGATATCCATGTGAACCACATATTTCTCATAGCTCTTATGAAGCGCTTCCATAGTGAGCATAATATATGTCATTTTATGACTAGGGAGTTTACAGTTGCTCCCAAGAATGTTTATAGGATCTTGTGCCTACCTTTTATTTCATGTATATTATGACTAGGATTCCACTCGGGGTACCACTGCTATGAGATGGATTTTTGGTGATGATACAATATTAGATAGACATATTACATGAGAGTATATGTTTTTCCTGTACGATCAAGGTTACCCTCTCACCTACATTCTTGTCAGTCTGATTGGTTGTGTTGTAGCACCTAAAAAGAGCCAACAAGGCTCTTTTGTAGATGGGGTAGGATGCTATTAGAGATGATTAGCCACCCGTGGAGATTTTCTTGGGGATCATGTTTGTTATGTCATATGTACTAGGAGCTACATGAGTTAGTGTACCAAAATAGTAGGAGTATGGCCGTAAGAGTTATTGTATTATAGATCTTGGTGTGGGAGCATATCTCGATAGCATGACCAGTGGTAGATGGTAGGGAGTCCTAACACAAAATCCATGATAACACTTTCCCAAGGCCTTTTGGGAATGGGTAATGGTTGATACAACCTAGCATTAGAAGAGACTCATTTTTCCATTTGACAAATAGGACAACTTGACACAAAAAATTTGACATTTGTTTGCACCTTTGGCTAATAGTAGAACCTTGTTACTTGCTCCAATGTTTTTTCAAACCCAAAATGACCTCCTAAGGTTCCATTATGCTTCTCCCTTATTTTATTTTCCCTCATTAAACATTTAGGGACACATAAAAAACTACCTTTGAACAATAGTCCTTCCTAGAACATATAATCATAAAAATCAACATGAAAAGTGTTAGAGAAATTTAAAAAAAATCATAGGATTCTTTAAAATTAGGGTAATCCTTGTAGAGTTATTTAAGGGAATCAATCCACAAGCTATGCAACAAAACCTCCTAAATTGTGAGCACCCTCCTTCTCAAGGCATCAACAACCTTGTTGGTAGCCCCCTTCTTATGCTTAATGGTGAAAGTATAGGGTTGTAACTACTCCACCCATTTGATGTCTCTGATTGATTTTCTCTTGCCCATTTAGGAAACTCAGTGCATGATTTTTTGTAAAGACTATAATTTTTTGGGAAGGAGATACTGTCTCCATTTTTTAAGATCTTGCACCACTGCATAAAGCTCTAAGTCATAAGTTTAATACTTCTATTTTGCTTCATTCAAATTATCTAAAAAGAATGCTATTGGATGTCCTTCTTGACTGAGCATTGCACCAATGGCCTACTTACTAGCATCACACTCCACTATGAAGAGTTTGTAAAAATTAGGAAGCATTAAGGTAGGTAATTCTGCCACCTTTTTCTTCAAATATTGAAAGCTCTCTTTTGATTGTGTTTATGATTGGGGCACATATGTGATTGAATCCCCTAATAAAATTTCTATAAAAGGTTTCTAGCCCATGGAAACTCCTAACATCCCCAACTAATCTAGGTGTGGGCTAGTTAAGGATAGCCTCTACCTTTGAGGGATCCATTTTTAAACACCCCTTAAAAACAAAATATCTAGATACACCAATTCCATTTTCATAAACTCACATTTGTACAAGTTGATCATTAACTTCTCTTCATGTATCTTGTTCAACACTTGCACAAGGTGCTTCAAATGCTCCTCCATAGTCTTGTTAAACACAAGTATATTATTTAAATAAACAACTATATAATTACCAATGAATTCAACCAATACCTCATTCATTAAGTGCATAAATGTGCTTGGAGCATTGTTAAGGCCAAATGGAATAGATATCCATTCATAGAGAACCTCATTGATCTTGGAGGCAGTCTTCCACTCATCCCCTTCCTTATCCTTATTTGATGGTAACTTGATTTCAAATCAGTCTTTGAAAAGTAGCATGATCCTCCAGGATAGTCCATGATATCTTCTATCCTTAGCATTGGAAATCTATACCTTATAGTGATATTATCTATAGACTTGGAGTCTGTACACAATATCCATTTCCCATCCTTCTTTGGGGCAAGTACAGCTGGAACTACACATGGATTGAGGCTTTCTCTAATCAGACCCTTGTCTAGGAGCTCTTGGATTTTTCTAGCTATTTCCTCATTCTGAAAGGGTGTCATCTTGTAGGAAGGTTTATTAAGAAGGGTGGCACCAGGAATGAGATCTATCTGATGGCTTATATCCCTTATTTGAGGAAATGATTTACATGCATCTTCCATGAATATACCATGATATCTGTCCAATAATTTTTACACCTCTTGTGGGATATCCTTCTTCTCCTTAGTATGCAAGTTAGAACCATCCTTTGGCTTCATCATCAATTCATACCCCTAAAAATTATCCTCCTTCATGAGCCCTAAAAACTCCTTCCCACTGATCGACATAGCACTTGATCTAGTATCCTTCCCACTCATGTGTTCTAGCAGAGGATCCATCCTATACTTTTTCCCATTTTTTGTTATGAGATAGGTAATCTTCTCCCTTTCATGTTGTTCCTTCACATCAAATTTCCATGGACGTCCTAGTAGAAGATGGAAAAAATCCATAGGTATGATCTGACACAATATCTTATCCCTATAGTCACCAATTTCAAACTCAACCCAAGCCTTCTCATCCACCATGAAATTCCAATTCTTATTCAACCAAGAAATCTTATGGGGATTAACATGAGGCAATATCTTTAATTTAAGTTTATCTACCATCTTAGTTGAGACAACATTCTCATTAGATCCAGAATCCACAATGATCTTAAAATTTTTACCTTGGGCCTTGCCTGGTGTCTAGAACAAAGAATTCCTTTGGGGTGGTTCTTGTTTCATTGGTATCTTCAACATGGTCCTCTTGATCATCAAGCTTTATCCTTCAAAATTTGGAGCAACACTTCCAATTGGTGAGTTGACACTTTGGCAGTCATCCTTGTGTATCAATTGATTCCTCCTATCTCCACCATGAGAGCTTGAGGCTTTCTCAAGGCACTTTCTCATTGTATTTCCTACTTGATTGCAACCATAGCATCTTCCACTGAATACACTTGGTCCTCTTCCTATACCCCCATTCCTACCCCTTCCATTAGGTCTTTTACCACCTCTAAAACCACCACCTCTATATTCTGATTCCCCACTAGATTCCTAATGGCTTGTCTCACCATTCTTGCTTGATGGATTCCTTCCTCCAAAGTTTCCTCTCCTTCTACTATTCCTTCCTCCACTTCCTTTATTTTGTTCACCCTTTCTTTTAAGATTCTCCTCAGCTCTTGATGCCAACACGGCTAATTCATCCACTATTTTCGGAAGGGTCATGCTAATTTCATCTTGAATGGAAAACATTTGACCATTCAAATACTGAGCCACTTTCTCTTTCTCATCCTCTTTGTGTTTGCCCCCATACTCAACTTGTGAAACTCTTTAGTGTAAATAGCCACATCCAAATATTTTTGTCTCAAATTATGAAACTTACTAATGATTTAGATCTCATAGTCTGCAGCCGTAAACTTCCCTTTAAATAGAGTCACCATTCTGCTACACTTGGTAATCACATTCTTTCCTTGACTCTCCCTTTCATTCTGAATACAATTCCACCATCCCAAGGCAAAACCCTTCAACCTTGTCTTGGAAAATATGACTTTCTTTCTTTCTGCTACCTCCTTGTAGTCAAAATAATTCTCCAATTCCTCTATCCAATCAATCAACTCATCTCCATCCAATTTAACCTTGAACATAGGGACCTCCATCTTTGCCTCAACACCTTCTCTATGTGCCTCATTTATGGTATTCATAAATGCCTTGTGTTTTGTAGATAAATCTTCATTTGAGGGTCTATCTTCATCTCTCTCTTCTACCTCACTCTCTGAGACTTCAAAATCATTGTCTATCTAACCTTCCTTAAGTTTCATTTTCTTCATCAATTTCTTGAACTTAGCCTCCCACTTCTCATTTATCCTTTGTTCCATCTCTTCCAAGTCTTAAGGTTTCACCCCTTTAGGAGGCATTGTGTAAGCCTCTATTTCTATCTCTTTCTATGACATACACTACAAACATGAACCAACTATTGGCTTTGATACCAATATGATGCAGAGGGTCTAGGTTCACCTCTAGAATCCTTAAGGAAACTCTCCTTCAAGGGCCCAAACTTGACACCATCTAATGGTCAACTCCTACAACCTTTCCTAGGTTGTCCTCTTCATTTTTAACTTTCTCTTGGTCCACTCCTTGTGACCAACCACCTTGAGAAATTAAATCCTTCAAGGAGATACAACCCCTCACATCAAACCCTTCTTTTCCCAAAGGCATTCCAAGTAACCCAACCCCTATCACAATAGGATCAACACACCAATGTTGTAGAGATAATGTGTGAGTATTCCTTCACGTCTAAACTCTTCCATGTATCCAACTTATCCACCTAGAAGTATCAACAAAGTCTCACAATGTGGTCTTGCCCAACTAGGCCTATTAGGATTCGTAATGGCTACTAGCCCTTCAAACTGACCTTTTTACCCCTAACTTCCAAACTTCCTTAACAAGGCTAAAAAAAATACATTTTATGGTACCCATTTGGTTCCTTTGTGAAATGTCTCAGAATCAGATATGGGTTTTGACTTTGACCCAATCAACCAATGCTAATTCATTTACACCCAATAGGGCTAATTTAAGGATATATGTGTGAGAATTCTCACCAGTCAATGTACCCTGACAAAAGGCTTGGTGTTTTATGTCTACTAACATCCAAGGACCCTAAAACACCCACTAGATCACACCCACACCTTCGTTTGGTTCTCTGCAACACCTATCTCTCACAATCCTGGCTTGTCACATACAAATGCCAAGCCTAGGGCATCACAACAAAATCCAAGTTTTTCACATACATATCCCAAACCAATATGTAAGAACCTGTTACCCAAAAATTCCCTATCATTCATTTTTGGCCATGGTCCTATTTTTCAAAGAAGTGCTCAAGTGTCGAAAACCCAGTGTGTTTTCTACCTTTTAGTCCGAAAGCTCAGGATGTTTTTGACATTCACCTGAAAGCCTAGTGTGTTTTCAATCTTCAGTCTGAAAACCCTCTATGTTTTCGACCCCTCATGTTTCGCACTTCTACTCTGGCGTCGACACTTCCCTAAGTGCGCAACTCTGACCTGGTGGGGCCCTGTGGCTGGCTTTCCTCAAATTCTTGCAGTTGTCACATGTTCGCAAGGAATATTCCTTGCCCTTGTGATCATGCAACAGGATGACACCTGTCGGTGGGCCCATTCTCCGTCTGCAAAAGTTAAATCTCAGAAAAATCTTGTGGTTGTCGCTACACCGCTAAGGAAAGATGTTGCCTATTTAAGCGCGTGGTGTAACAACAGTTGTCGATCTTCCTTCCAATGTGATGCTGGTGTCAGTGGGTCTAGGCCACATAATCCTATTCGACAGCTCCTGATTCGTCCGCGTCATTCCATCTCACCTTTCTGTCAGTGGGTCTTGTTTCAAAAGGCATCAACGGTGGTCGCATGATCGCTAAGGTATCTTTCTTGACATGCGATCATGCGACTACCATTGGATGAGAATCTTCAACCGATCAGTGGGCCCAGTGGTTGTTTTCGAAGAACGCTAGTGATCTGTCACATGATCGCATAGCCCCTTTTTAGGCTATGCGAACATGCAACAAACTGTTAGCGACGCTGATAAGAGCTTGTAGTTTGGTGGTGGGCCTGCAGTTTGGTGACATGCCCACATTTCATTGGTTGGCTGGTGACAAGGTTTTACAGTGGGCCTGAGATGCAAGTGCAGTAAAGATTCGATGGTGGTTGTATGTTCGCATGGGATCTTCCGACCCCATGCGATCATGCGACAACCTTTCGATGAGATCCTTCTATCGTGGGTTCGATGTGCCATGTCATGCTGATGTGCTAGTTTCTCATACACCGAGCTGGTGGTGATGATGTAGTTGTAAGTGGGGTCGGGTTTTAATGGCGGAAGTTTAGAGGAGGTCATTCTTTTCTCTTCTAACTTGGCGGTGTCCGATAAAGGGTTTCTTTGTTCGCATGTTCGCGGATATGATTTAGCAGGCCTCCAGAGTTGGCAAGAGCACGATTGCGCGGTTAACATGTTTCACGTAGTCATTGAGTGGAGCCCGGGGTTAAGAAAAGTTAAAGCAACTTGGCAAGAGCGTGGTTGCGTGGTTAACATGTTTCACATGGTCACTGAGTGGAGCCCGGGGTTAAGAAAAGTTAAAGCGACTTGGCGACCAAAGGGAGAGTGAGCCCAAGGTGTCTTGCGTGGCAGAGGCAAGTTTTCAAAGGCTTGTCGCATGATCGCATGAAAGGCTTTTGAGCTCATGCGATCATGCGACCATTGCTATGTCAAAGCGGTGCGGCCTATTTTTGCGGGCTTTCTTCTGAGAGAGATGTTTGCAAGTGCGGGTAGCTAGAAATTAATGATTTCAAAGGCGGTTGCAGTTGGGAGAATTTGTAGAAGATTTAGACTGCCATTTTTGGGTCCTTTCGAAGATCTGAGATCGGATTTGAGCATTCATGGCTTAGTGGGCTTCCAGAGAGGTAGTTGGATCAGGTTTGTTAATCTACAGGTAGATTCAGTACAGAGGTGGACACGCAAGCACATATCTGATCGGTTGAGATATTTTCATGAACATTTATGACTAGATATGATGGTTTTAGGGTTGATTATTTTATGTAGATTTATGTAACCCTGGTTATTTTTTATTCCTGCGTGCGTGCAGAGGTGTATATAATTTTTTTTTTGGAGCCTTAGTGCTGAGAGAGTTCACATTTTGTAAAAAGGAAAGTTTCTTTCCTAGAAAGCTATCTGAGACACTTGTTTGTCCTCTGGTTTTCTACTCTTTGTAATCTCCCATTGATAATTCAGATATGGCAAAGCATTTTGTGACACTCTTGTTGTCCTCATGCCTTCTTATGTGAGTTATCTCTTATTGGATTGAAGTTTATGAATGCTGTCAATAGAAATTGGGGTTCCTGGTCCCTCTCACTTTCTGTGATTTTGTGTGTTATTGTGTCTGATCTGATTTAGATGTTTTTGTGGGTATGCTACAACCCCTAGCAGTCTTGTCTCATTCCTACACCTAGTTGCAGAGGAGGATGTTTGTTTGCAGGTCATAGGTTGAGTTTTCTATTCAAGCCTTCCTATGAAATACTTATGCAAACTTATCTAGTGAGTGGTGACTTATTAGACCTGATTCCTCCATTGGCTTCATCCCTCTATACTGAGATCCAAACCCTAGTTTTGGTGCATCACCTAGTAGGTAGTTTGCTTTCCTGTTATTTCCCTTTCCATGTATTCCTTCTATCCCTTTCCCTCAAAAGGTTTACTTTCTTGTCTAAGAAGCAAACTAAGGTGACTATCCAAGAGGAACCAGCTTAGAACTTGGAGGTCTCATCTCAGTTAGCAAAGGTCCCACAACCTTGAGATGATTCCCTTGTTATACTGGATTATCAAGACCAAGAGAGCTTGAGATCAAAGGTGCAAATTCAGTGTATAATAGAACCCTTCAAAGCTCTAATTGCTGAACTAACTATGCTTGTTTTGGTTTTTTATTATTTTCCATTTTTTTGTGTTTTTGAGATGGTTTGACATAGAAAGCAATACATATGCAGAAATAAAACTTCTGATAATTAACACTAATAATACTTTGGGCATAGAAGACAATCTTTATTACTTTTCCTTCAATAAATAGCACTAGAATATTTTACATTGAAAAGCATACCCATTTTTCATTGTAGAAATTACTTTGAAACCCTTGCTGACCAAAAAAGAAAGCATACAATAGCTCGTATCTCCTTCTATCACCAACCAATCTCCAAACTGATGATATCAATCATCATGGTTCAGGTAGGCATCCCTTTTAGGAATTATTACTGATTTTTTTGGTACCTCCTTCAACAAAATCAAACCAAGTATGGAAAAGAGGGTAGTGAAAATGAATAACCAGTAAAAAGAAATGTTTCAAACAACCACGAACAACCAATAATTCTTCAATTTGATGCTCTTAATCTGCTATGAGAATATGCCTCCAATCTATCAATAACATCTACAAATAATCCCTCCAATCAACACAATGATGACTCCTGAATGAAGCCAACCCGATTAGCAATATCAGGTGAATATTTCATACCCTTTGACTGTTGCTACAAAGAAGATGCAACACTCTCCAATGCCGATAAGCTTGAAAGAATGCAAAAACCCTTAGTTTCTCACAAACTCCAATGCTCCAGAGAAGAAATTTCAATCAAAACATAAACATAATATATCTCCCCTAAGAATGAGCTCTTAATTCCCTTTTATTCTTTTCTTGTGAGAGCTCAAACACTGTCCTAGCCAATGTGGGATAACAGATATATTCCCACTTTTAATTTTTTAACTTAAAATTCCATAGCTGGTGCACAAATAATTCTTTTAAAATTAATTGTTCACTTGGCCCATCTATGATAACTTGACCCATCACTTAAGTGGCTTAAGTTATAATATAAAATTATATTATAACTTAATAATATAGGCCCAAAATTATTAATATTTATTTTAGTCAAATAAATATTAATATCTCCATTATTATTCATCATCTCTGCACACCGTCTGAACTAGGAGCTAACATGATCAAGCCACATTTCTAAAAATAGAAAGGGTCCCTCTCTGAGCCTCTCAAAACTTACTATAAATAGAAAGACGTGGTATAAATAGAAACTATTACATACATAGTCATGGAGACCTCGAATGAAAGCCAAATCTGCAAAACTTTAACCACTGAAGAAGTTGCATCCCTCAAGGGACCCTTTAACTAACCATACTAGCCTACAAGAGTAAATTAATAGGCTAATCCATCAAACTCTAATGCTCACAAAAATGGGGACATTACACAATTGCATCTGATAATATACACAGTGACCTAACATTCCCCCAAAAATTGGCCAAATCCAATGGTGGAATGTTAGGTTAGGGCCATTTGAATCCAAACCCTTTGTTTAAGGTGTTTCCTGAACCAATCTTCACCAAACATAATGGATCTTTCTATTGTGTACCCTAAAGGAATTCAAACCAAAAGAAAATTGAAGTTAATACATCAAACTAAAATTCCATGCCCTTGATTCAATCTCTCCCAAGTAGTATGCATCCGTCTAACTTCAGAGAACAACGGGTAACACACGAAGAATGCTTTGTTACAACAAATGCAAAACTTCTCTATCGTCACAACTCATGATTATATCACAAATCATCCATAGGATCCTTTAGAAACCTCCATGGACATGTCTCAACTGACCTAACTGATTTTTGAATTAGTTGGTTGTTGGTTACAAGATTAACACAAAGTTGTCAAAGTTGCATAGCAAGTTTTTGACAACTTGTATAAATTTGAACATTTTTTGCATTTGCCACATTATAGTGACCTTCTAACCTTACAATCACCCAAATAGGACCCTTAAGATCCTCAACACCCTTTGACATCCATTTTAACATGTTTTGGAGTCAACTAACCCTTGTTGACCAACCATGGTCTCTACTAGACTTGTGAGCCAATGTGGCCTTATAGTCTTATTACAAACACAAATGGCCTAATTGAGGCCTTATTACAAATTTCAAAACATGAAAAAACAAAGTAAACACCTTGCATCAATGATCCCAATGGATCCACCTTGATGTTCATAGGATCATCCTTAGTGCTTATGCACCAACTCTTGTTCTCTACATTGTTGAGTCCTTTAAGGAAATGCTGGCATCAATGAGCATGTTTGGGAATGTTGTGTTTGAGGCCTCTCATTGACATAATTATTGCCATGCCCATTATGATTTCCATTTATCCTTACTTTTTCCAAAAGCCAAAGTGTTTTTCCAATTTTCTATTATCCGTATGCTAAAGTCTCATTGAGCTATCGTTGTCCTCTTGTTAACTCTCGTAACATTGTAATCATCTCCGTGCTTGATTCCCCATTCTATCCAATGAATGAGATCTCCTTCTCCATAGCCAATGTTTCCCAAGAAGCTCGTAAGATCAACAACTCTAATACCACTAAATGTGCCCAACACAAGTACAACACTTCCTAAACTTCTCCCATTGACCTTCCTCTCCTCACCCACATGCACTTGATCTCACATGCACTCAACAATATGTGCTTTCCCTATATGACCCTTCCTTGACAAGGGAACTATACACCCATACAATAAAGGCTTCACTTTTGTATGACAACTTTCACTCCACCCCTATGACACTTCCACTCCACACACATACATTGACAACTATACCCACATGATTCTTATCTGTACGACAATATTATAACTGCAACCTCAACACTATGGTTACATCAACCTTCTTCAGATGGGTCCTACAATAAATATTTAATTAACATGATTCAACTATATGTAACATAGATGCCAAATATATTAATGTGCAAGACACACACCATCAACTAGAATGAATTACCAAGAACATGCGAACTAGGGTGAAGAGTTACTCCTATCGAAACTACAATCACCAAACTAGGGAGGATCTTGCACCTCCAAAAGGTCACACCCAAAAACTCAATTCCAATTAGAATTGCAAATACATAAGAAACATGAACTCCATGATCATTTCCTATGATGCCAACCACCTCCTTATAAAGGGCTCCAAGAACTTTCATAAAGTTTACTAAAAGCCGACATGACTTATTATTTACCATTTTATTACTTTTTATTTTATAATTAAATTAATTAATTAATTAAAGTAGTTTGTATAATATTATTTAAATTTGGGACCACAAGTAATCAATTAATTTAATTAAGTTATTTAAATATATTAGGGACATTACATGGCATGGGTTTTCTCAAGCACTCAAGTTGGTGTTCATTTGTTATGATTTCTTGGTTGGGTGTTTTTTTAAGGACACTTCTATGTAATTATTTTTTGTGAATGAAAACCAAGGAGGATTACAACCCGTGGACAAAACTCCATGAGTTGTGATTGTTATCAAAAGAAATGATTCTCATGGGTATTCTCACTCTATGAGTGCAATAGAGATTCAATGGACAATGCAGATTTGCTAGAGATAGAGAAGTGTTTGTTTGTAGGTTTGATGTTTGTTGTTACTTTAAAAAAAATTCTACAACTATGTTTGTTGTTGTGTGAGCAATATTTTATTATTTTATAGCCATAAATATCAGTTATTTGGCAATGGTGTTTCTATGTAATGTTTATGCAAAATTTAAAAAATGTATTGTGAAGTTTCATCATGTAAAACATGTTTGATTTGTTTAGAATAATAACATTAGTTCTATATTTCTTTTTTCTATAGTTGTGGGTATTTTGTATGTGTGAATTAGCTAATGAGACATAGCCCAAGATATCATCTTTTGGTCAAGTGGTTGTTGTACAAGAGTGCTTTGGTGTAAGATCTATAGCATTTGGGAGCTATATTTCCTAATTGTGGTTGTAATTTCTTAGCTACATTTCCTTATTGTTGTAACAAGTTTTTGGACCTATTGCATAAGTTGGATCATAATATCAATCTATCATATGCAAGTTTTTTAAGTATCTTATTTTTCAATGCATTTTACAAGTTTATTGAAATTGCTTGAAAATGTAGTTCAAATCTCAAATACTTTCTAAAATTTGTGTTTTATTTATTGGTATTTGAGTTAAGATCTTGCAAGACTATAAGATAAGTTGTTTATCATGAGAGGTTTTTGGAAAAAAATATTGCAAAAAGATAATATAAGTACAATTGCTACATAAGATAAAGAAAATATTACTTTAGTGTATGAAACATCCATTGTAGAAATACACAAACACTAAGAATGAGAATAAGCTTTGTTAACGAGCTCTTCTTTTTTTCCTTAAAATAGAAGTATAAAAATTGTATTAAATCAAATCTCTAACAAATACCACATCAAATATAACCATAAAGCCTAACACCTACCAAATGACCAACAAAAAGGATAAATCAACACTACAACTTTAAACTACCATCAACACCTACAAGACATAAAGCACTTGATACTGTCAAAATCAAGATGGATTGAAGTCGTATGGATACTACTATTGTTAATCACCATATTATCAAATTTGGATCAAGTGCAAATTTGTTCCCCTTTCATAGCAAGAGACAAAGGTGGTAGGTTGGCCCCAACCTCAATATGCACACCAGACATCACCACTCCTCGACTGCCCACACAAGCTCCTCTCTCCAATAATAGACCCACCATATTCCGCTTTTCCTCCCTCATACACGTCCAAACAACATTGCATTCCTCCCCACTCTTGCATTCCTCCCCATCATAACCATATTATTAAATTTTGATCAAGTGCAAATTTGTTCCCCTTTCATAGCAAGAGACAAAGGTGGTAGGTTGGCCCCAACCTCCATGTGCACACCAGGCATCATCACTCCTCGGCTGCCCACACAAGCCCCCTCTTCAATAATAGACCCACCATATTCCACTTGTCCTCCCTCATACACATGCCCAAACAACATTGCATTCCTTCCCACTGTTGCATTCCTCCCCACCATAACCATCTCTGGATTCAACAATGCTTCCATGCTATCCACATAGGCACCCTCAATCCATGCAACACTAGCACCTAAGCTCTTCATATACACTCCGAAAACAATAGAGCCCCTACACAATTGCACAAAGTGGTCGCCAGCTACACACCTCGCTGCTTGCCAAATAGTATCCAAAAATGCTCCTCTTCCCCACAACTCAACTCTATCACCCTCCCGCATTTTCCCCACCATAGTCCATTTACAGGCAACCGTCCACACTGCCATAACAAGGCCCGTCAATACATAGACTCCAATCAAGAAAGAAACAACACCCGCATGATTAGCAATGAAAGGAAAGATTGTTGTATAGTCCTCCCAATATGAGAGTAACCCCAGAGGCAGAACGAAGGCCAGAGCAAGCAACGCATAGGGCAGCCCCGTTTGGAGCAACGGTTGGGCCAGCAGAAGCCACACAGACAATGCCCAGCTCCGAACAGGAGCCACCGGTTTTGAGACCTCTTTTACAGTGGTCGTGGCGGCCGACTGTGAGGATGCAAACGGGCAAGCGCTTAAGTCGAGATCCACGTCGGATTGCTGCAGTAGTGTTTTCCATGCCGGGTGAAGCGGCAAACCGGCGCGGAGGCGCTGGCAGATGTCGTAGACCAGAGACCGCCCGTGGTCTATGGAGGCGCTGTCGCGGGAAGACGACGCAGGGATCACATCCAGACCAGGGCACCGCCTGTAGGGTTCGAATCGCAGCTGCTCTGCCTCTTTTGGGTCCAGCAAGTGATTGAAATTCATTTCGCCTGTGTCAATGTAGGGGTACTTTTCTCCATCCCATGGCTTCGTACAATCCAGGGCCTCTTCCCTTTCTGCAATTGATTTGGGTACTGGCCTGATCTGTAGCTGGAGGATGTAATTGACGCCCGAGGGAGAGGTTAATCGGTCTCGGAAGTCGTCTGCGAGGAAGTGAAGTGGTCTGGTGTCGGCCGGGTCGCGAGGAATGGCGCCGGTTTCCGGCGGGAGGAGGCGGTCATTTGGGTTCACTTCACCGGCTGCTTCGCTGATCTGTGGGTCCGCGGGTCGGAGCTTGAATTTGACGTAGTAATCGGTCTGGGTTTGGTTGGATCGGAACAAACGGCATATGTTGGAGTAGTAGTGGAGCTCTGCATAGGAGTTCGTCTGTCTGAGGGAATCCCAGATGGCGTCGCGGATATGGGGTAAGCGCTTCACTTGCTCTTCTCTGTGGCTGAGCCCACCGACTAGCCATGAAAAGAAGTCTGCAATGGTTCTGGCGTAGAATGCCTTTCCTGTCTTGAGGGTTAGGTCGATTAGAGACTCGGCGGCGTTGTTTGAGTTGGGCAGGATTTGAATGGATGCGCCTCGGGCGTCCGTGCGAGCGTCGTCGTCTGCGCTGAGACTGTTGCTGTGGCGGATGATGATGGGGTATTTCTTGCCGGGTGAAAATATGTCGTGCTGTGGAAGGCCTTTGAGATCATTGAAGATTGTTAGGGTGCCTCTTGCGGCTACACCCAGGCGGTGGAAATAACGGGATTGGACTTTCAGGGTTGTTTTTGCCAGGTGTGCCGCTAGATTCCCCACAAGTTTTCTGTAGTGATTGTCCATTTGAAGGATTCTCTTGTCTGAGAGAAGATCAGGGGATTGACCCTGAGCGTTCACCATCACCGGCTTTTCTGTTCCCACGTACACGCCCCCGGCTTGCAGTGTGCAGTGTGCAGGCGCCAGAGACAATGCTCCCAACGTGACTCGATCCTGCAACGTGGAGCCTGGCAAAAGTAGGCTCTGAGTGCCTGTTACGCAATTTGAACCAATTTGAATTTTTCCCAAAGTGAAGCTCTTTGGGCTGTTGTGGGTCGCCGTTATTAGTTTAGAGAAATCGCCCAAGTGGCTGTTGGAGCCCAGCTGAAAGAGGTCTGGATCGACTATGGCGTTGATTGCCCTGATGGATGCTGTGTTGCCGATTTTCGCTCCCAAGCATTTTAGATAAATGCAGAAAGCTTCGGTTCCTGATAGGAGGTGAATGAATCTTTGGTGACACAATATCAGGAGCCTGTGTATGAACCAAATTCGAAGGCCCAAATTGGACGAGTTTCTCACAGGCATCCCAGTAGGCTTGACCTTTCCCACAATGCACCATTTGAGAATGCAGGTTATCAGTGTTAGCACAAAGCCGTAGGCTATGTAGGTGCATCCAACACAGAATGCAAGCTGCAGGAATTTTGCTCCGAAGAGTATTTGAGAGACAATTTCCAGAACAGTTGCAGGCTCGTTCAATACAAACAAAGCTGTCAGAATGACAGGTGGCCAATGGAATGCCCCAGCTAGGGAAAATAGAAGAAAGCCCCGATCGCAGAACATGTTGATACGAGGCAACTGCATTGTATTTGAAAGCCATACGAACAATGGATACACTATTGCTGCAGCTAAAGTGCTGACCATGGCCACTGTGTATAGGCCGAATAGTTGCCACCCGTGAATAGTTGATGTTGCTGAATTGCCCTCCTTGTGGCCCTCCTTGTCATCTTCCTGAAATTTAATCAAAGATGTTTATATTTTCAATACGAATATAGATACGAGATACGCCTTAAAAACTTAATTTCTTTTTCGGACATCCTGACATAAAAATTGAGGTTTATTTTCGGTAGAGCTGAGGAACAGAGTCGAGCAGTGAAAACAAGTACTAATGAAAAACCCATGCACTCAGCCAATCTTCTAAGATTAAGGCCTGATAATTGTAGAATACTAAAACTTTATGAGGAGAACAAACTAAAGATGACCAACGTAAGGATCTTTGTTCTAGCTGTGAGCCAAAGGAGCACTTAAATTAATCTACTCAGATAAATGTGAATAGACAAATAATTCATGCAAAGGGTCTCACCTTCAGAGTCTTACCCACCAGATTAGATAATGCCAGTAAAGGTTCGAATGATAAATTGAAATTGAGTATATAGCATACCTTCAGGTTTGAGTGGGGTGTCTTCTTCCCAAAGTATTGCCCAATTTCTGTCCTGTGAAGAGCAGGAACAACAGATTCTGCTGCCACAACGGTGCCCATTTGAAGTAAGGCATAAGGGCCAACCAGGGAACGACTTCCTATCCTTACAGGACCGAAAACCAACATTCCATTTTTCACTTGATGGTTCTCCAACGTTGCTCCTTCTGAGACCACTGCTTCGTCTACTATAGAAACCATAGAAGGGTCTGTAATGTCTACACTGTCTAAAACCACATCTTTTCCAATATCTGCACCCAGAAGCCTGTACCACCATACAATGAAAACAGTTCCACGAAGATGGGTGGCAAGCATGGTGGATGCAAAATCCCTGGCGCGATACAGAGTCCACCATTTAACAAAATCCACAGACCACACTGACACCTTGGGCTTCAATGTATAATTCACTTGCAAAAATGTATTACCAAATATAGACAAAGAAATGGCCGTCATAACTATGTAGAATATCCATGCAGCTGGGCTAGCAAGAAGGAAAAGAAAAATGGGGTTCAAGTTTAGTAATTCAGCAGCACGCAAAACAACACGAAGGGGAATTGAACATGCGATGTATGCTGGAACAATCAACAATGCTGCTGCATAGACAATGCCTATTAACTGAAGAAACCCAATTGCAAGCCTTTTGAAAGCCGAAGGCAACACACATTGAGTATATGAATCAACATTCTCTGTTTTTTTTCTGCTCGCAGTTGTCTTCCCTTCTCGCTGAAGAAGTTCCTCTGCAAATGCTTTAATGTCAGAAATGTTATTTGCTGTGAATAAATCAACTGCAGAAACATGGACACCCAGATAAGCTGAAAGCTTCTGAGCTGTATAAACCACTCCCACTGAATCAATCCCGTAGGAAACCAGACTATCTGTAATAGAAATCTCCTGTAAAGCCACTCCAGTCCTCTCTGAGACAAGGCCTTTCAAAAACTCCACCAAGTCCCCGCGATCCGATCCTTCAACACTGGGAGCATTATGATCTGAATTTTTCATGAGATTTAAGGCCAACTCTGCAAGTTCTGAGATGCACCCAGCAGTGTAAATGTCAATTGCGGCGACCTGTACCCCTAAGAACGACGACAACCTCTGTGCTGCTTCCACTACCACAATTGAACTCAACCCATAATTTACGAAACTATTATCGACTGATATCTGAGAGGCCTCCAAGCCAGTCTTCTTACTCACTAGATGAACTAGAAACTGTAGAATCCCTTCTTTAGTGGGGACTGGAGAATAGTCTTTGGAATCGGAGCCATTGAAGGTCTGAGACCTTTTCATGACGGGCGGAGGCAAAGACTTATGACTGGCCTTCCCACTAAATGTCCGAACAACAGCCATATTGCGAGTTGCTCTGGCAACGTCCAAGGTTCCATCTGTAAACTGTTTGAGACATTCAAACCGTCGGATTTTGCCAGAAGTTGTCTTACAGATGGTTCTTGGTTTGATCAGTTTTACAGCGGCAATTTCAACCCCGTGCTCAGCTGCCACTGCCGACCGAATCTGCTCTGCAACATCCGTCTTAACGATTTTCTCGTCTCTGATTTCTGCAATTACTACAAGACCCACCTGATCTGAGGATTCCGATAGGGAAATTCCCTTGGAAGCCAAGATCTCTTCAGGAACCCCAATCACCGCACAACACCCGGGTCGAATGCATTCCGAGCAGGTCTCCACTGTTTTCTCCACGTCTGAAGAGTATACATTTCTGCCACTCACAATGATCATGTCCTTTATACGCCCTGTCACGAATAATTTTCGTGCCACTATCCGTCCCAAATCCCCTGTTCTGGTATAGTTTCTTGTTTCTGAAACAAGAGATAAAAAAGAATTATATTGATGTCCATAATTGACCAAAATGCCCTACAGTAGAGTAGACAAAGAGAAAGCAAGCAAATCATGTTCTGTTCAGTCACCTGAATTAAGTTTATTCTTGAATGTCTCTTCTCCTAGGATCTCACGAGCCCAGTACCCAATCCCTGCGCTGGGACTGCTAACCCAGATCTCGCCTTCGACTCCTTCCCCTGCCATCTCTTCCCCTGTTTCAGGATCTACAATCCTTATATCAACATCTGGGTCATTGCGTTTAACATACCCACAACAGACTCTCCCCTGCCAATCCACATAAATGGGCTTCCCAGAACCCCATGCCACAGACACAAAAACACTGTTCTCTGCAAGGCCATAACCAGGTGCTAAAACCTCCTCTCCTAGCCCACAAGGCCCCAGAAGCTCCACAAAACGCCTCAGTGTTTTCTGCCTCACTGGTTCCGCACTTGCCATCAAGAACAACATGGATGACAAATCATATTCCTGCAACAATTCAATCCCTTTTCTCTTAGCATTCTCCAGCCTGCGGACGAGGAGCTCGTAGGCGAAATTGGGCCCTGCACTGTGAGTAGCCTTGTATTTAGCCATGGTGTCAAGCCATAACAAGGGGTTTTTGATGAAGGTCATGGGGGAAAACAGAATTGCAGTTCCACCACTGAGCATTGCTGTAAGGAGACCCCCAATGAGCCCCATGTCGTGGTACTGTGGCAGCCAACTTACTAACACAGTTTGTGAAGTGCTCTTGTAATGCCTGTGCATGAGCTTCACATTGTGTACAAGCCCGGCATTAGTGATCATCACCCCTTTTGCATCCCCTGTTGAGCCTGAAGTGAATTGCAGAAAACATACTTCTTCAGGCCGCGGTTTCAAGCTGACTGCATTGTCATTGTGTTGCAGGGATTCTTCGTGTTCTCCTTCTTCTATTGGAGCAATCTTGGGCCATGACCAGGAGCTAGGGAGTCTCGTTTTGGTGGTATTTTTGTTGGTCCAGGAGTCTGTGTGAAGCCATGGCAGGTCAGGCCATTGTGGGATAACCTTGCCTTTGTAGGTCCGAAAGAGAACCATGTCGCGAAGGTTAGCTGCACGAACAGTGGCGTGATGTGAAGATGTGGAGAGTATGGCTACTGCATTGCTAGATTTTGCCACGCTTTCCACCTTAGCCAGTGCTTGTCCACTGCGATGAAGTGGGTTTGGTGGAAGAAGTGGAACTGCCATTACCTAGATTTAGAAATCATGATTAATCAAATCCAATAATCCTTATATTTAAATTTGGAAGTATTATTATAATCTTTATTTTCACTTATATTTTCTTCTTATGATAGATCTCACACACTTGATCAAATCAAGAGACAATTTGAAGATTATAGGAAATTATTAATTAATTAAAGATATTTTTAAAATTTTAATGTTAGCTATTTATATTGATTATTAAAATTGCAAGAATGTAAATAAATTAAATAAAAAATTGTATATAGTTGAAGTATTTTAGTTATAAGATTAAAATTTGAATTTTTAAATATAACAAATTGTAGCAAAGATTGTTTTATGAATTAAAAGTGGTTTTAAAATTTTGAAATAATATATTTTCTTTTTATTGTATTGATATTTTATATATTATGGATATGAGTATGTCAATCATTTTCGAAATGTCAATAATTTGTTTGAAAAATTATTGTAAATTAAAACAAAATTGAAATCAATTAGTTATTCATTAATACAATAGAAACAACAACATTTTATTATAAAAATACATATTTTATTCATTAACCTAAAAAAATAATACTTATATGTATACAAAATAACGATTTAATAGAAAAAATATTACTCAAACACTAAACATGATGCTTTTTGCATAGATTGTTCTATGTTTTAGTTTGAATTTTTAGTTGAAAAGATGCTAAAAATAAATTTTAAGTCAAAAGTTCGTTATGAAATCAAGTATTGTTAGAATTAA
Source organism: Chamaecyparis obtusa (assembly GCA_027943335.1). Lineage (NCBI taxonomy): Eukaryota > Viridiplantae > Streptophyta > Pinopsida > Cupressales > Cupressaceae > Chamaecyparis > Chamaecyparis obtusa. Next base: position 751,542 of record BSBK01009958.1, read on the forward strand.
AAAGAATTTTATTCATAAATTACTTACTCGAGCTCGTAGACATCCAAAGAAGGCATCAATAAAATCAAGTCCAGGTGGATGAAGCAATAAAACCCTATCCCCTGCTTTGATTATAGGCTTTCTGGATCTAAGCAAATTTTGTGCTATAAGAGAACTCCTGAAATCAATATCTTGGTATGTTCGATTGTCTGTAATTTTCCCTTCATCATTTATCCATGAGTACAAAGTTTTGTGTCCTACTATTTTATGAGATGCCCAAAAATGTAGATACTCATCAATGGTAGCCAAGTCTGGAAACTCCACACCAGCAATTTCATCAAGTTCTTTAATTTTAGAACTAGTTTGTTGTAATACATTTATTGAAAATAATCTCTGCATATATTTATCTCAAGTTAGGATATTATTCTAAAGTAAAAATAATTCAAGAAATCGTTAAATAAAAATGAGATAGTATTACCACCTTGACATAAGGAAATGGTGGATTATGTGTTTCTAATCCAAAATGCTTGGAGACCAAATCAATGGCATATGTTGAATTTCGTTCAGTAAGTTCAAATGCCATCAATCCACCCACATAATATGTGTTGTATTGACCTTGTAATTCTTCCAATCTCTCATAGAATCCAGCCTTCATGTCTATGCAATTCACACATAAAATGTCATCTTAACTTAGCTATTCAACTTTCAATTCAAGTCATGTTCAAGGAAAGAATATATGAAAAATGTAACAATTTAGAATCAATTTGTAATGATGTTTTATCACCTTAGAAGTTTATCAAATGAGAACTCATAAACTTACTAGAATAATCATTAAAAAAGAGTTTCACAAATTTATTACTATTTTAAATTATGTGTTTATATATTTTTACATTAAATCTATTTCTTTCTTTCATATTTTTTGGATTAAATTTTTCACTATTGGATAATCATAAGACAACCTCTTCCTTTGGGTTTGTTTGTTTTATAGATCTCAAAAATTTTAAACTGATGTATACATCCCTCCTTGTATTATGTTTTGAAATGTTGTGGAAACTTCTTTTGCCCATATTAGATTCAAGATCAATGTTGCATGTTTTCTTGCTAAAATAGTTTATTGATGTCTAGGAAAAACTCTCATTGCAACTCGTAAAGTGAGTAGGAAATTTATATTTAAACTATTAATAAAAATAAAATTCATAACAAATTAAACAACCACTTCCATTTTCAAACTTAATTACACCATAAATTCTCTTTGATAACTATCTTAACTCAACCTTGAAACTTCTCTATAACTAAAAATGTACCCCCATTGAATAAAAATACCACATCAAAATGGGCAAATCCCACTAAATGATTATAATAACTACAAATTCTATAAATAGAAGATAAAAAAATATCTTTCTAAAATACCTAAATGCCCCAAAATTGGTGAGAAGTAGAACATAAATGTATTAAAAGATCAATTGCATGATCCTCCCTACCTTTAAAAATTCCAACAACATATAAAATTCCTAGAGAAGTTGATATAAAATTGGTGGATGAAAGGTGTACTTATATGCATGCCCCAAATATTTTGAGATGGTTGAATAAGATGAGTGTGATAGAAATAAAGGTTATGAATGGGATGAAGATGTCAAGAAATGTGTTACCATAAATAAGGGGAAAATATTAATAATTACCATGGAAGAAGAGAACAATTAGATAATAATGAAGAAGAATGTAATTTATCACTAAAATTTTCCCAAGATATTACATTCATTAAAGTAGTCCATATTAAGTGAAAGGCAACAACAAGGAGAAAGAAGAGACTTCCTTGATAGGTGGAATCTCGAATGGGAAAAACCATAGAGTCCAATCTTGGTGGAAATCAAGCTAGTAGTGGCACATAGAAGAACAAGCTTCATAAAGAAAGGATGATATAATGAAGAATGAATTCGAAAAACATGATGTTGTTTGCATTCCAATAGATAATATATGAAATAAATGATAGATAAGGAGGAAAATAGAATATTGTTATTTATTACATGACAACAAACCATGGAACAAATTTAAGTTACAATAAAGATATTTATAAATAATATAATTTGTTGTCTATTTGTATTACTATATTTTTCTTTGATATAAATTATGTTTGAACACAAAAAAAAAAAGAAAAAAAAAGAAAAAAGAAAGTGTTGTGTTTTTTTTGTTAATAATTTTTTTGGCATTGCTTATCTTTATTGTATTTTCATGCTACTCTACAATGTTTTTGTACTTGCAACAAGGTTATTGTAACTTGTAAAATCAAAGTTGTCTACATTCGAAACTTTGAAATGTGGAACTTAAACAACAAAGCAATAAAAAACCTCAAAAAAATATTGCAAATAAACTAACTTTTTTTAAACCAAATAGGATTGTTTTAATACCTTGAGAGTTGATGTGGGGAAAATAGGTCCAACATCTTTGGAGAATAACAGACTCCACTTGGGCCCCCATGCTCTTGACATCTTCACATACTAAGGTTTGCACAATATCTTTGTTAATATTAGTAGAGTTGCCATAAGACCAAAATAAGAAGATATCTGTATCTTGGTAGAACTTTTGCATTGCCACTGGATGACCAATGGTGTTAGGATCCTCTACATATGACTTGCAATAATAGAACCCTATAGGGAGGTGGTCAAGGCCTTTGATTTTTGCAACTGTTGTATAATAGTCAATTGTTCTTACTTTTGTGAACAATTCTTCTTCTATCTGATTGAGCTTATATAGATTTGGTCTACTACCTGCATAAATACAAATATAATCAATATATTATTATCGAATACTTGACAATTATTAAAAACTAATTATTAGATACAATAGAAAATGAAAGTTTGAACAATAGTATATTCTTTACTAAATTGTGTGAAGTTTACAGATCTTTTATTGAAAAAGGTAAGCATCGTAATCAAAATAAAGATATATTCAGTCCCTGGTTCTATGCCAAAGAAGTTTCATCCTATCCGAATTGATACAAAATCTCCCCAACGAATAAATAAATAAAAATAAAGATCTACATGAACATGGACACCATACTAAGATCAAATAGATTTTCATAATTAATTATCAGACTAAAATTGTACCAATATTAATCGTTATATGAAGAATTTGACACAAAAAAGAAGGTAATAGAGATCGATAACTGACAAATAGGTTTAAATTATTTTTTAATTTGACATCACTAGATTTATTTTCATTTTGATGATTATTGTTAAATTAAAACGGGATCACCAAATAGCTATAGCTCAATTGGTTGGGTGGAATTGATAAGGGTGATGGTATGTTCCTTGATTATACCATCCACCGAAGCTCAAACCCAAGTATAAGTATGATGTAAGGGACAAGTCTAGGATTGTGCATAAAAGACATTGGTGGAATGGGAACCCTTCAATTCTTGACTCTCAATTGAAGTCATATCAAGATAGATGTAAAATAAGTTAATAGAGATCTATAATTGAC